>JAIPRL010006324.1:0-27933 GCA_025469235.1 Pemphigus obesinymphae
TAATATTTAAATATTGAATAATGCTTTGTACATCATAGAGTATAATACTGTTCATGTTTATTATTTTGGTATGGACTTGCATGATTTTTTTATCATAAAATACAATATTTTCAGTTACAATTTTATAGTTCTAACTAGATACCAAATAATAAAACAATAGTGAAGAATTAAAAAATAAAAATATTGTTATCAAGCAGAAAATATATGATAAAAAAATACTACAGTATGTCCTATATATATTAGCTGCAAAAGGAAGGCAAGTTCCGATTTGCCTTGTTTTTGACCATGCATAAAACATTAAAAGAGGCAAGTCCATTTGCACGTCATCTGCGTAAATAACAATTGGACATACCTTGTTCTTGAACAGTATTAACCGTGATGATAGGGCGCATTCAAAACGATCAAAAACTGATTTTCGAAAAAAATGGACGTGCCCCGTTGTTGCAGGGAGCCCCCTTTCAATTGAAGTATTTTTTTCGGAGGAAAGTTGAAAGAATTATTTTGTTTTTTTGCTGTTCAAAATTATTAAGGAGACGCTCACTCTGTCTCAAATTTTCCTGATGCACCGTGCCTAAAATTATCATCAGTAAATCGAGGCGGACCCTCATTGAAATTGCGCCTATGGTATTATTGTGCCCCTGGCAAAAGCCCTCTTGCCAGTGCCTAGATACGGCCCTGACGAAGGATTTTTAGTTTCTCGTGTCTTTCAAAATGTTTTATTTTTATCATTATTATCCGAGACGGCGATTGGCTGCCAAATTTTCCACTGTCGAATTTCCTCCATGCAATGGACTTATTAGGTATAATATTATTATGCTTAAAGGCGGGGTATTCCACGATGACCGTGTACCTACCGTGCACAGTCCGTGTCCCCGTGCATCATTAAATCACACGGTGTAATTCACAGTAAACATGGTTTAATCACGGAATAACGTAATTCTGTGGTTTAGGTAATAAAAATCATAATAATTGGACTTTTTGAGAACCGATAACTCCAACGCGACTGTGAACCACAATGACCAAACTGGACAAAGTTGGGTATATTGGTGACCTTTGTTGTATCCAAGTTTATAATATATCAATAGACACGGTCAACCACGATGGTATATCAAGCGTTGCCGGATGGTTTAACCGGTTGTGTACTATTTGCGTCCCAATGTTAACGTTGATACTACCAATTGATAAGCGATAGTTTACTCGAGTCTCAGAAACATATATATTATTTGATAAAACGTCTTTATAGCAATAATAAATTCATGAAGAATGACCATTATTCATCAATAAATCATTTGAAAAGGAAAACAATACAGCTACAAATTTTTAGAAATCTAAAACAACCCAACAATATTATATAATGTAATTTTAAAATAACAAAATAAATTGAGATAAATTCAAAAGATGGACATTGATAATTATCACTGTGAAATTATGAGCAATGAAGAAAAAAATGAAAATGGAATTTAAATAAAAAAGTGTAGTTATTATTATATACTTAATTATTTATATTCTACTAAATTGTAATGTTTTGTGAGGTATCTATTACATGTATATAAAATACGAATCAAATAAATCGTAAAACGAAAATGTACTTATTCATAGTGGAAAAGCTAATTAATCATTTCAGACAGGGAATAGGGACGCAAAGTGGTCATACATTTTAATTTAATTTTTACCGGACACAAGTTGTCCATAGATAAAAATTTTGGGTATTTTATTTTTCGCAGACGTAAGTGTATTTATATTGCGACGCAAATAGTGTGCACCGGTGGTTTTTTCATTATCACAAATTAAATTTTGTTGTTTCTTACGCATTAAGAAACGACTAAATAGTCAAAAGTAAATAAAATATTTTTTCAGAAAAGTAATTTCTCATTCCCCTTAGAATAAACAATAAGATAAGGTGAGAAATAAATCAAATATTAAGCCGATACCCAATATATTTAGAAAATTTTAATTTTTCAATAAATAGGTGCATAATTGTCAGTTATATTGGACAATAATGATATTTTCAAAATATTTCCCAAATTAGTTGTCAAAATAAAATGTCAATAGGTAATTATTATTAAATAGTATATTTAATAAACATTATTTATAGGTAAATAATAACGGTTGTAACTAAATTCAAGAGAAATGTCAAGGTAGCCCAAATGTAACTTAATTTTCCGTATTTAGGTCTTTGACTATATAGTTATTAACATTTAATAAACTCAATAAACGTAATATATAAACAGATAAGGTAAATATAATTTTGAATAATATATTATTGAAACAGTTATTATTATTTTAAAATTTCCTTGTAAAAATACAAAACTAACTAAAACATACACAATCTAGTACCCCATATGTACCTAGTCGTTTTTATATATTATATTCGTTTTTAACAGCAATGGTCATTGATAAAAAAAAAAAAATCGAGTTTTGAATAACATATAAAACATGCATGATATTCATTAGCATTTTTGTTTATTTTTATTTAACCGTTCTACGATATTTTCAAATTGATAAATTTAATATAGTATAAATAATACTTTCAATATATACAACAACAACAAAATGTTACTGACATAGAACTATAATAGGTAGGGCCGGCACTAAAGATTTTGTACACGTAGATAAGACTCGATTTTTCCACATTTTTTTAGAAACCTATTTAAAAACGTCAATAAGCAAAAAATATAAATAAAAAAAGGAAAAAAAGTGTCATTTAATTCAAATATGTCGCCCACTTCTAAAACTCCACCATATAGGCCTTGGCCTACGTCACCTCCGCCTTAAACCCCGCTTGAATTAATAGGTACCTACTTATAAATTACTTTCAAAATGTATTTGAACATCATTTATTAAATGATTTTCACTATTAAGTAAATCATTTTTCTTAAAATATCCTATTTAGAACCTTTTAAAAACAGACTTGATGATAGCCTCTTATTGGAATTACCTGATTCAATTACAATTTTGGTTGGACACAAAATTCACATAGAAAAATTGGGGGTTTGTATTTCCAATTTCATGAGTAATGAATTGATTTTTTGATATTATGATAATACCTATATGTCTACTTAATAAAAATTAATGAAGAGACCATATAATTTCCAACACGTTAGAATTATCTAATGATACATTTTATTTTAAGTGTTTGTTTTATAAAATTAGGTATAGATAATTAAATTATAAATATATTACTTTAAATTCAATCGATCGGAAAAGGTCACAGATTATACTATTTTTATTTATTTGAAAATCTGCCAGCTACTCAGTAAATCACAAGTATACAATTATATTTTACTATATATTTTGACAAACTCGTAATCGAAATTATCTGAAAACAGTAAGTTTTACCCGGTAAGCTTTGAACTTCACTTAGAATCGTTTTTCGACGCTTTCAAATTTAAAATAATAATTATATACGCTATCCTGTCTGAGGACCGAAAGTGACGATTGACCGACTTCCACCATTTCACCATTTGTATTTGATCCGCTTTATTTACACCAGTTTTTTAATGCGAGTACATAATATATACAAGTAAAAAATTCAACTTTATTCGTACGATATGACATAAAAATAAGATGGCGGCGTACCAGGAGTAAACTTCTTAAAAGTTAGATACACTCTGTATATAGTTTTACCTATGAACTGTGTACAGGGTCGGTTCAATCAAAAATACGTTTCTAAGCAAAACAAAATGTTGCCGCTCTTAAAGTAAAATCATTTTTGGGGTCCTCCGTAAAAAAAAATTTTAGAATTTGCCGACAAACCCGTAAAAAAGGGGGGGGGGAAAAGAGGTCATCGACTTTTTTTTTTTCTATTAAAAACTTTTTTTAATTATTAAAGCACCGCCCTTACGATACTGCCACTCTAGACGGGTGCCTAGCTCGCCTATACCTTGAACCAGCCCTGGCTGTGTTTATATATTATATAAACACATTTACCTATATATAATAAAGGCCTAGTCGTCAGTCATCATCGTCATCATCGTTGGCATGTTCAATAGTTGCGTGTATTACATTATATTATATACTACGAATATTGCGAGAAAAGGTGTGTGCGGGAATGCCGGAGAAAGAACGTGCGAGCGAGTGAGATGGCGGCGGCGCACACTATACTTCTGAGGTTACATCGCGCGTTCGTAGGTATGTATGGCAAACAAAAGGAGCGAGCGGATTGCGTGCGCACGCCACCAAAACAGGGTGTGTATCTTTAGTCGTCCCTACCGATGATTTTATTTTTATGTAAATTTAAAATTTTTAAAACATTCCCGTCTCTCGACTACAAAATGAACGTTTTATCGATTCAAATTTTAACGGTTAACGGTTCTCTATTTCATTTTAGTAATTTACGTCTTGTACGATCGACAAAAGTTCAGTAAATTTACATGTTGAATGTTTGTCGTCAACCGCGAATTTCCGCGTTATTTATAGTAGGCACTTGTGTGTACCGTATCGTCAATTTACTAAACCTAGTATAATTGGAATCAAAAAAAAAAAAAAAATGGTAAATCAAAATCTACGATTTGACTATCGAAATTTAAAAAAGCAAGTACTATATTTATAAAAAAAAGTATTTCTTGTGGAAGGACTAGAGATTTGTGGACTTTGAAATGTACTTGAATATACACCCCGTATACGTTATGTACGACACGCGATCTGTTCACATGTACCGCGGTAGTGGTGATATATGTATAAAGAGAGAGAGAGAGGATATCAGAGCGAAATATAATATTCGACCTTTGCCACCACTGCAGGTCTTTCTCTCTCCGTGTACGCATACACACCGTCTGAATGCCTCTCCCAATGCGTTCACCCCCGTTTGTAGTTATATTCGGATTTTCGGTCGGCATACGGGCCCTCTCCTCCTCCCAAGATTTTCCCGTGTACGTTGTTTACCGTCAATGTTTTTGTTATTGTTTCTTCATGACCCGGTGCAGTCGTGCTGCGCGTGTTAGCGATAAATTCCTCGGAGGAAACGGCTTCCGGCAAATAATAATGGTAATTATTAATGGCATTTTAAAATTTCAACGAATAAAGACGAAATAAACGTAATTTTAAAACCACCAGGGCGAAGAATTTGTTAAAAAAAAAAACCATGGCATACATGCAACAATACACTTAATAATCCGGAAATTCGCACTCAAAATTGAACTGATAACTTACAGAAAGTATAAAAACGCAAACGGGATTTATTCATAGTATAAATGTACGATCAAACAATATTATACTCGTAAAAAAATGTTTGATGTAAAAATTCAATATTAAATTTAGGATATTGAAATAATTCTCTTAAAACAGTTACCAATATTTGAAAACGAAATAAAACATCTCACGAATTTCACGAAAACCTTGAAAAATATCGGTAAATTTTTTTCGCCAATAATAATTATAATTATATTATACATCTTGAAGCGTTTATTCTATTAGTATTTACTGAGTTTATATGCAAATAAATTATAATTTTTATTCATTTTTTTCCATGTATTTTGTCAGTGGCTGAAAAATTCCAATACGTATATTATGCAGTTTATTATTGTTATATTTCGATTGACTTGTATAGTTGTATTGGAAGATTTATTTCGTTTATATCATATTTTTCCCCTCTGATTGGGTCGATTTAATGTCATATTCTATAATTTAATAATAAGTTATTACGCTGTAAAAAAAAGCATTCT
Organism: Pemphigus obesinymphae; assembly: GCA_025469235.1. Lineage (NCBI taxonomy): Eukaryota > Metazoa > Arthropoda > Insecta > Hemiptera > Aphididae > Pemphigus > Pemphigus obesinymphae. The sequence goes on from JAIPRL010006324.1 coordinate 5,664, forward strand.
AAAATAAAATAAAAATAAGATAGAGACTTGACATATTTCTATACAACGTGAATCTATATATAGCTATTTCATAGTAAGTCGATGACAACATAGGTATTTCAATTTTACAGTATATGCTTTTTGAAAAATAAAATTGATTTTTTATCATTCCAAAGTGTATACTCTGTTAACTATAAGTTTGTCGGACCAACAGAAATTGGTTTACGATTTAATGGTATATAGTTCCCGTGTGGTGTAATGTAAAATTTTATTTTCTCATTGGCTGAATTGGTATGCAGTTACATTATGGTATACCAAGAAAATACCGTATGATTATAATCGTATTTTATATCGGATATCTTATCCAAACGTTAACCTGAAGTTTAATATACTAAAATATTGATCGACGATTTTGCACTGTGTGGACACAATAACTGTTTAAAATATATAACCTAATAATCATATATATATTATATTTTGATCGGATCGACAAATCCATTGGTTTTGCTATGGTGTATATTTTTTTTTATTTCTCTAAAAAACAGCTTTAAGAGTGGGAGTTTTGAAGTAAAGAACTTTTTTAATAACAAATTGGTTCAAGTTGGTACTTTGAGGAGTAATTTTTCAATTTTTTTGTAGTTTCCTTAAGTGTAAAAAACAACTACCTATTATAACGGAAAGAAATGAACAAAATAATAATACAATTTCCATGATTATCCATTTTTTTAAAATTATATTATTATATCAAACTTTTTTCAGAACTGTCGTTTGAATGCAATGATTTATCTTTGCTTTTAAATTTAAATTTTAAAATAATGATAATATATTATCCTGTCCAAGTAACAAAGGAACGGTGGACATAATTCCACCATCTGAATCTGGACTAAACTTTTACTAACGATAATATAATATACAATATGTGCAGTGGCGTATTTACGGGGAACCAATAAATATAGATTATAGAGAGTAGTACATATAAAAAGATTTGTATATGCAATTTTTAAACAATAATTGTTAATGTTAGAATATTGAACACTTAAAAAAATAACAATAATTCCTAAAAAATAAAAACCAATATAATGACTAAATTTTAGATTCTGAATGGGGTGAAATATTTCTTGGTTTTACGATGATGATTATTATTTTAAATTTTCCTATGAGATAATTTGATGTCATGATCTAATTTTTTCGTGTGTACCCATTATTTTTCTGTAGAAAATTTTTTCAGCACATAAATTTTAAGAAAAAATTATCACAAAGTGACCAAAAATTAGTTAAAATAATGATAATTTCCTTAAATTTCCATAAATATTGTTTTTAAAAACTAGGACGTTTCCTAGTGTATGTACTATGTATATATTTTACTCAAGGTAAAATAAATAGCACTTTAAAAATAACAAAAGCATTTCAAACGATTGAAAGATTTTTAAATCAATATTTTTATAATAAGTGTAATCTTGTGGTGTTTGAGTAAGGGGGTTAAGTCTAAAAATGTTGAAATTGAAATTATATATTATGAATTTAGAAGGTTTTTTTTCCTTATGTTTGGGTAGAACATGATAACTTTTATGATGAAAAAAGCTACTGTAATTAATTTGTGAAAAATGGGATGAAACAGAGTTTATTCTGATCGAAACAGGATAACTCACTTATATCTTACTATATATATTTTAATTTTGTGCAAAATGAGTTATGTCGACTTATATCTTTTTACACATAATTTAATTTTGTCCAAAATAAGTCAAGTTAACTTATCCCTTTTTTGTGCACAATATTTCTGACAAGATCTACTTCTACCATTATAATACTAGATAATTTTTGATGAAACTAAAAAATTTTGAAGATGTACAACTTAAGGCTAGATTTAGTACCTAAATTTGGAGCAGTTCAATATGATATGTGGGGCCATCACTCACCAAGTACAAAAATTTCCGATGAAAGATTATAAATAGCAAAAAAAACAAATATTGTCTATTCCAACAAATGAAAGCCACAACACTAGACATGATATCTAAAAACGTTACATGCCATCTACATACATTCTCGCTCAAATGTATAGTGAATACAAAATTAATTATGATAATCCTATAAACCGTACACCGTATGAAAAAATAGTTGGTAATTTAAATATTTATATTAAAGCCCCCTTAAAACCTATACTTGTAACACATGTGACAAACTTAACATGACAATAAATTTTGCCACTGACGATGAAAAACTAAAATTACAAGAAATATTGATTGAACATCAAAACTTAGCTGATCAAGTATATAAAGCTAAACCTCACGATAAGTTGGAATCATTAAATGATTCTACTATGAAAACGTTGTGTTTTGATTTGCAACAATGTTTACCTGCCCCACAATTGGATACAAATGTAGTGTTCTATAAACGCCAAATTTGTTTTTACATCTTTACAATACACGACTGTGATTATGGTCAAGATACTTGTTATATGTAGTCAGAAGTTGACGGTAGTAGAGGAGCCAAACAAATTGCATCTTGTTTATTTAAACATTTACATAATATTAATCCTCAGGTATCTCAAACTAATCTGTATTCCGATACATATGAGGGTAAAAATAAAATATTTGACTTTGTGCAATGTTTAAGGCAGTTTTTGAAAATCATCCAATCTTAAAAACAATTAATCACAAGTATCTATTAGCTGGTCACACGCGGATGGTGTGTGGTAGTGATCATGCTTTGATTGAGACAAAAAAAAAAAGTGTAATGTTAAAATCTATTATCCACATGAATGTCTTCAATTTGTTTGGTAAACAGAGAAGAAAAAATCAATTTAAAGTTGTTCAAATAGAACTTTTTTTATTGGTATTCTTCATTTTTTCCATCTATATTGCAAATAAAAAATTAAAAAAATAATAATGGTGAAACATTGAAATGGCGACCGGTGAAATGGCTTCATTATACTTATATTGGAGTTTTGAAGTATAAAAATACATTAGATGTTTCAAAACCATTTAAATTATTAAAATGGTTAAAACATGGAAATTTTCGAATTAAATTTATCCCTACTCTCACTTATACCACAGAATATTACAGAAGCGAAACGGATTGAAAATAGGGTACGGTAAATGATCGTATTATATAAAGTACCACTACAGAGCGTACATGATCATAGAAACGGTTTACGAGTTTACGATTAAAGACCCCTCGCTACCGGTCCGGCCCATCACAAAAGAGATTATAATAATCGCCTGTTATCTTTAATTTGAATTCAGCGTTTGTTTTGTATATGTTTGTTTTGATAAACTGCAAAACATATGATTCTTTTCGGAAAAATTGCTGTGTGACGTTCACCTAGATCCCCGGTTAACTAGATACACGTACGTTCAAGGCCACCGAAACGCGATTCACGAGAACAAAGAATTTTGAAGCTCGTGTCGTACCCCTGCTTATACCAAACCAGTACCAATTTCAGAACCTAAAAAAAAGGCTTACTTTCTCTACTACAGTTCATTCCTACACTTATTCATGACTTTTATAAAAATTTACCGACTGATAAATCCCAAAAAATAAAACAATATTATTGCCAATAATGAAGAATATGACGAAGACTGAATAGTGTCAATATTATTATATTATTATTATTTGCTACAAGAATATATTTTATTTTGTTTTATGATATACAAATAATATTTTTCATTGTCAAAGAAAATGTTATTTTTTCCTATGGTTTTATTATTATTAATATTTTTAGTATAATATTTTTCAAAAGGCGAAAAAGTCTAATTTATTTATTTTCTATTATAACAATACATTTTTATTGTCAAAGGATATGACATATGTTTATTATTTTACTATAATTGAACAATATTATTATTATTTAAGAGTACTGAATTAATTAAATTTTCTATAACTGTGTTATTAAAATAATAATAATTATTTTTATTTTTAGAAGGATAAAATTTAATTAGTGTTATGAAATATTAATACTATTTCCATTGTCAAAGGAAATGATTTTTTCCTATGGTTTTATTATAATATTATTATGAAATATATTATTATTATACAATATTATCATTATCATATTTATTTCAAATTAATAAAAAGTCAAATTTTTTAAATTTTTTTCATTATATTGTCAAAGAATATGTTTATTATTTTATTATGACGCAACATTATTAATATTGATGTATTATTATGAGTTAAAAAAATAATAAAGTTTTAATAATAATAAATATTGTATTATTATAAAAGTAAAATGTGATATTGGCGATAAGTCAAACAAGTTTTGGACAAAAAGGGGTAACTAAAAAAAACGAATTTAGTTTTTGTTTTTAAATTTTTTATACATTATTTGTCTTTTTACTAATTTAATGTTTAACAATATGGCTTGGCAAGAAGTTAAATAATTAAAAAGTTTTTGTTTCATAAAAATTAGATAAATTTATTTTTCTCAACAAATTTTTAAATTGTCAACTTGGTTTTCTCAACATTACGACTTTTGAACTTACCTCATTATTCAAACACCACAAAATTACTATTTTCAATGACTTTATAAAATATTTTGGTAATCAAAAATCGATCTATAATGAAAAATCAATATTTAAATTTAGAGTAAATTTATCAGTTAAAACTTGAAAGTTTACTGAGGTTAAGATTTTAATATTATATTTTATAACTATAATTCTTTTAAATATTTTTAAACCCTCTAAAATTCAGTGTTTTAATCTTACTGTTAGAAAATTAGGAAAAATGTATGAATAGAAATGTTCTGAAAATATAAAAATTAAATGCATTTAAAGCTGAAATTATCATTAAGTTTAAAACTCAATTAAATAAATATTTTGAAAAAGTATTATTTATTGAAATAATAGGAGTGTGCAGACCTCATCCTACTTCCTCACTATAGATGTTTTCGATTTTTTTCTGTCAACTACTAGGAGAATTTATTATATAGCAAAATAAACATTGTATAAATTGTTGAATTTAAATATTTTCCCCCCTAGAATATACTATTAAATATTAGAAAAAACCACATAATAAATTGTATCAGAATGGACATTCTCGAACTGACAAAAATACGTCTGGTGTTTTGAAAGTGTAGTTCAGTGAAATAATTCAACGATTTTAAGATTTATTTTATATTTTGGTAAGACAGGAAACTTATGGGTTAAAAAGTTAAATCTAAATTATTTTAACTTTATAATAATGAGTTATTTAAAAAAAATAATTATAACATTGTTAGCTTAACAAATTTTAATTAGTATCTACCTAATTTAATTACAATTAATATGTTAATTTATATTTTTATAAGTTAATTAAATTTATTATTACCAGAAAGAAAATTCCATTTTTCTATCAAAACTAAACCCTTTGTAGTTAATAGTAAATTCTACAATTCATAGTAAATATTAAATGAATACAATGCCATATTGTTGACTATAGATATATAATTTAGAAAAATACTAAATTATTTCTTTAACTTTAGTTCCCTAAAATAAAATAAAATACAAAGTTACAAAGTTAGTTTTAATTTTAATTGAGTTAACAAAAGTTTTAGATAGATTTAAAAAGTTAATTAATATTTTAACTTGACTTAGTTTCAAATAATCATGAATTCACTCAGCCTTATATTTTTGTGATAATGTCAATAGAAATTGTGTTAATTTATTGGCTATAAAAATCTCGATAACACTATAATATTATTGTGTTTTAATTTATTCTTATTCTAAACTTATTCTTTAATATTCTTATTTTACATTATAATAATAGTTGGAATGTGATTTGATATTACATAACGCAGTGTTTTGGGTGGGTGGAATCAAAGTATTTTGACACACACTTTTATTATCAAAAATAATAGTTGATAAAAAAGGAAAACTTATACATTTTGATGGCTAGTGACTGCAAGTATTACTATTTATATAATTATAGCTTGAACTTAATTTATCTCAAGCAATTATTATACTATATAATTAGCCCGTTAATGTTTATGGAAAGTGCGAAATTCCATCGTGTATTTCAAAGTTAGAACTCAACAAGTTTCACTAGCTATTTCTGGGCCTTATCTGGTTTTCATTAAAGTAAATATGCTGTTATATTTTTACTTAAAACTTAAAGATTGTGTTCATGAACCATATACTGGCTGTAAGTTTTGATTGAGAATATGGGATAGAAACAAATTCATAAGTTAATAATATTTAGTATAAATAGTTTATTCGCATCAGAAATAATGAGTGAATAATGTATATTTATTTTTTAATAAAAACAGGCAAGCCCAAAAAAAATCAAAAATTATGTACGTATATACAAAATAAAGAAAACATGCAATTAATATAATGGATTAGAAAATATATAAACATTTTATTATATAAAAATGAGGGGTCACTATATGAACTTCGCATGAGACAATTTACGGGAGGATTTTCTAGGAAATTGTGAGAAGTACTGAGGAGTATAGAAGGGGATTAAACAACGTGCAGTATAGGAAAGTACTCTAAAATGTATATTGCATAAGTGTAAAAGAGAATCAATTTTGGCGGATAGATGCCGACGGTCCACGAAAGTAGAAATATTCAGGAAACAGTTGTACAATCATGGGGAGGATAAAGGATAATAAGTTTGTGAGCAGTAATACTAAAGAATTTCCTCTGAAATCTTTCAACCATAACACAGACACTAGTAGTGTAGGGGTCCCATAGAAGACTGCGGTGTTCTAGAATAGAATTTACCAGAGCTTTGAATTGTAATATAAAATGGAACCAGATAAGGACCGAAGGTAAAAACTATTAAACATTATTATTGCTTTGCAACATATCTCTTTAATGTGCTTAATTGGAGGAAGGTTACGGGCGAGCGTAAAACCTAGGTCATGGATAGAATCGTTCAAAGATTTAGTGAGAATATTATTAATAAAGTAAGGAAAATTAATCAGGGACTACGAGCGGGAAAATAAAAAGACAGAATATTTAAACATATTCAGGGAGAGAAAAAGGAAGCTCCCCAAGTCATCAACTTGTTAAGGTCCACCTGGATAAGATAATGTCCGAACAATTTCATATAATCAGCAAATATGAGAAGTTTGGCATGACGAAGAACTGAAGAGGCGTAATTTAAAAGAAGCGCAAAGAGGATAGGGGAAAGTAAAGCATCTTGTAGTACACCGGATGGAGGAGTAAAAGCAGATGAGGACGAACCAAGGCTAGAGACATAGAGATATCGATTAGACAGATAGTAGCTAAGCCAAAAGAGAATGGATTACCAATGGCAAGGAGGTCTAGTTTTGATAAGAACATCGTGTTCGACCAGATCAAATGCTTTAAAAACGTCAATGACATATTTGATGACAAATGAGAATGCCACATTTATGTATCACAACAACTTATCTAATTTCCCGAAAGGAGTCAAATTATTACAAGTATATTGTAGCTATATTACGTGTTCATCCGATTCTAAACCAGTTACCGGGTAATTGAATCTTGTATGAGCTGTCCAACCGACTCGGTGGTATTGATGTAAAACTCACCGGTGCATAACTGGGAATTCTATGTGTATAGAGAGAGTTAGTAAGTTCATCCCACAGCAGCCGCCAAAATCCCATTAAATGCATGACCGACGAATGTGGTCATAATCTCTACAGTTTGTACTTTCTCTCTCTATCTCTCTCTCTCTCTTCTTTCACTATTATACATATAAATATAGACTCTGGGGGGTTTGTATAGCGGCTACAGCTTATAAGCCTATACAGTGTATTATTAAGTTTACATATACAGTATTGTAACGAGGAAGTGGGTGGATGACTATGGCGTATGAATACCCCAAAATAATATTATAATACATTTAAATTATCAACAACTTAATATTTTTGATAAGTCGAAGAAAAATAATCACTTCGAAATTTCCAATACATATTCCAATAGGTTCCTAATAGATATATTATACCATTGGACTAAAATTATTTACAATTAATGTAGGTATATACAATTTAACATTTTGAATAAAATTGAAATTTATCTATTTAAATCCTATTGAAAAAAGTATTTGAATTATATTCAAAATTGAATTTATTCGATGCATTTATTTAAATTACGTTTATTTGATGTTATGTGTAATGAGTTTATTTAAAAAAGAGTTATATTATATTTTGACAATGTGGACATTTTCCTTGAAATTGCTTTCAACATTTGTCATTATTTCTAATTGTTGACTTCTGGAACATATGATTTTGGATATATTGAAAATATCATAATTAATGGCTAATTGACACATTATTTATTGGCTGACTATGCTTTGACTGAATTCATAATAATTGTGAATGTGTTAATACAAAATAGGTATTAAACAGATAAACTGTAAATTATATCAAAATAAGTGTAATAAAAATATTTTTTAATATACAGTTTGAAAACTATTATCGATTTAACAAATAAATTTAACAAAATAAATGATAAGTGATTTGGAGTTTAATTTTTGAACTATATGTACTTACTTGATCAAAATATATTATTTTTTATTATATTTATATATGAAAATATACACTTAAAAGATTAATAATATTAGACAAGGTCCATCTTTTTTTGTTTGAGGTAAATTCAATACTAATTTATTCAGTGGCATGCTTAGAATTTTGAAACAGTGGAGGATATTTTTTCGAAAATTGATAAATCCCTATATAAAAAAAAAGTCATTTGTGTAAATTTGATTGTGAATTCAATGCGATCCAATAATTGTTCATTTGGCGTATTATTTTCTGCGTTCATTCATACACAATTATAATTTACTATACTTAGGAATGTAGTGAAATTAATCTATAATTAAAAAATTTTATTATATTACATTATAAAACAAAATTAAAATTAAACAGTGTTATTTTATTTATGTTAAAATCCATAGGAAAAAAATGCGCTCCGCTAATCGAGTCTCAGTAGGGGTGGAAAAGCACTTCGCTTATTGTACTGCAGGATACTTTTGGTGAATGTATTGCGTTAGGCACATAAAACTTTGAGCGGAGCTTCGGTGGTAATATACATAAATCTTGATTTAACGGAATCATCGGTTGCTGACCGTGGTTAAATTTTTTCTGGATACGTAAAAGCTTGCAAAAACATAGAAGAACCTTGTGTGGTGGAATATAGGAGAGACCACAGAATGCGAATGCGGAGAGGTGTAAGACGACCAACAATTAATACAGTGCAGAATGACAAACTCAAAATGTGAGATGAGCGATTTTTTCAGGTAACTAAATGACAGTTCTTAAACTGATTAACTTTTGGCTAAAAAAGGAATAGGACACTGCCGACCGACACGAAGAAGACGAAGAAGAACGAAATCATGTTTTGACCGTATTTACATCATTTTTCTTTAGCTCTTTCTACCGGGTCTGTCGAAAACGTCAAAAAATTTAAAAATAGCATCTTTAAAGAACAAAATATATGACATTTTCTACAGGAAAATAGAATTACAAATACAGATTGGTTTATAACTTATGGTCGAAAAGTAAAAAAGTAAAAGTAAAAGAAAAAAAAATATCATTGTAAAACCACTAATTTACTTGCTCCGTTCTAAATCCAAAACTTTAAAAAATCATGGGAGGGATATGACACCTTCATCCTCCCCTCGTGAGCGCATCACTGAATTTATTGTCTATAGCATATGCCACAAAAAATAATTCTAACCTCAGGCTCAAAAAGTTGTAGTAACTAGTAAGTAAGTAGTATTATATCAGAATGGAAAATAATAAAACATAAAAATATTATGAATTTTTTTATTAATTTCGGTAATTTTGCCAAGTTTTATATGATTATTGTGCCTTGAATACTGTATATATATATATATATTAATGGACTTTAAAATCTGAATGGAACTGTTACAAAAAAAAAAAAAAAATGTTTAACAATGGTGATAATGTATATACATAGGTACTTGTACAATCTTTTATTTTCTTTGTTGCTTTTAAGTTATTAAAAAAAAAAATTTTAATCGATCTTAATTGGGACAGTATTTAATGAGTGAGTTGATACAAAAAATAATGTATAAAAGAGTTTTTTTATATAAAAGAAACGTTTTATTATAAATAGTTCTTTATAATTTTTTATTAATTATTTTATCAAATTAGATTCATCGATTAATGTTTTTTAATTATTTAAATTTAAATTTTAATGTTATTAAATATATTTTATGCACCTATATTATTAATTATCCATATAAATTAAATAAAAAATAATTAAATTACGCATAATTAAACTGTCTCTTCAATAAAGTAATAAAATTTTAAACATATTTTTAATGTAAAATAATAATTTATATTTTATATTTTCGTTATTAACTACTGGGTTATAGGCACTTCATAGTATTTCACTATTTCATACATCATTTATTATTATAATATTTAAAACATATTATAATATGTTTAAACGATCTTACCCAGTTTTATAACTGTTAAAAAAGACGTATTTGTAAATACTTCTACTTAAATATTTTTCGTAATCGATAATACTGGTCCTATATTATTATAATAGATCATTTATTATGTTTATTATTCTAATTAACTATTCAATATTTGATAATATTATAATAAATTATTTCTTTACCTTGTTAATTGATACGATTGTGAATTTTTGAATACATTTAATTGGTATCATAAAAATTAGTTTTGAATAATCTAATTATTGACTATTGGATGAAAAATAATTAAAAACGGTCAAAAAATTATTAGAGTAACTATAACAAAGAGTTAAATAGATGGACGAACACGATGTGCATAGAAGATTTCCAATACAAAAGTATCAAGACCTAAAATCACGTATGACATTATTTTTGGCGGAAATAAAAATTAATCTATTTTGAATTTTGAAGGAAAGATTAATTAGGGGGGAAAAATTAAGTATTTACTTATTTATTGTAAAAATAAAAAGTATATATTATATATCCTATGACGTTTATCATCCATAACCATAACAGAATAGAGATGTTCAAAATTCGTAAAACATTCACACAAATTCTGTGCAGTGTATACCATACATTTATTTAAAAATATTACTATAAAAAAACAATTTATATTTTATTTTACTCTAAGGACAGTATCAATAATAATAGTAGCCGATTTGCGAATGTCTGTGTGAGTAATTTTTAAATAGCTCTTGCATAGTGTTAAATCTTTAGTTGAAAATCATAATGTTATAAATATTATACTTATATTATGCGTTAATCGTAATCATCGAAAATTTCTATATTGCGATTCTTGTAAAATATCTAATCACAGCAAACCCGCTTTATTAAACTGAGAACCTATTCCTATTTTCGGAAAGCGGAAACTTTCGGGGATTTCTAAGACAAAAAAGTATTTTTCCCTAGAAAATCAAACTTAAACCTAGGTATATACTTTATACCTATATCGTATTATATAATAAAGCAATTAGAAAATATTTTGGGAGTATGTTGTATTGGATTTTATTTGGGTATACAATTTTTATTTCATGGATAGACAATTTAAATAAAAATTTAAAATATTGATAACTAAATGCCACTGAATTAGAAGTTGACGGAGAGAATAAGTCGCAAAGGCATCGGCCCCTCCTTGATAATTTTAATATATTTAAAAATTCAAATTTCAATTTTTAATAATTTAAATACTATTGATATAAGCCTTGGAATAAAACCACATCAATCATAAGTGGTAATGTTCTCAATCCACTCTGGCGCCCGGAAATTTTCACAGTAAGATCAATTAATTTTCGGAATATTGTCGTTGTCATCGTTGTCATTACGATGGTGATTACTGATTACGATTGCGCTTAACATTCTGAGCCGGCGGTGGCAATATCCATTACGATAGTGGAACGGTACATCAAACAAGGAACGTAAGGATCGGTTTTGGAGGGGGATGGGTTGAACAGGATCGAGGTTACAAGGGTTGTTGTTTGGCAGATTGTAGGGATGGCAGGGGTCATAGATGGGAAGGGTAGAGCCAATCGGTGGTTGAATAATGGTCAGCAGGTACGTGAAATATGACCTGTCGTCGCGAGGCGAGAACGGATGGGATTTGAGGTGGCCGCATGGTATTGAGGATTGTATGTAACTCTGTGGGCCTCCGTCCAAATACCACGCGGGTATTATTATTATTATTATTATTATTGTCGTTGTTATTGCGTATGTATGCTATAATAGAAAGGATAAAATAATCATCATGTTCATTTTTATCATCATCATCATCATCATCATCATCAGACATTTTGAAAAATCAGAAATTTGGAAATTCCACTAGTTTCCTAATTTTTCTGACCACACTATCTCATGAAAATGTTTCATAAACATTTTTTTGTGTTTAAATTAGTAATGAAGATATTACAGAATATTAATATTATCACGATTCACAATAACACGCTTCATTAACAGCTAAAACCCACAGAAACCGTAAATAATAATGGAAATTTCCTAGTGATGGATATCTTGACGAGATTTCATAATATCGGAGGATATTTCAAACTGTCGGGAGAATCCTTCTGTATATTCTATGGCTATAAAATGATTAATGGTTTTGGATGAACTATATTTACATAATAAAACGTGAAAAATATTGATACACCAAAGTGCTCATTTGATAAGGGCACATGGAACGAAAGTACAACAGTTCTAGTCTATTTTGACAGGATAATAGACAAAAGTTTAAAAGTTTCATGTTTCGTATATAATATTATTTTCAAATGATCTAATGATTTACAACAATATGTATTTCCGATAAAAACAAAATAAATACCCTTATTGGACAGATGTTCACGGTGTTACCAGAAAAAGCAGTTCTGGTAGTTTCATTTAGCCGTTGTGTAACTTATTTATCTATAATCGTTCTATATACGCAGTGTAGTAATAAAAGCGATTGTGATGAAGAAGTCATTAGATTATTGCATTTTCAGAAATACATTTACACAGATTTCTATATATTTTGGAATCGTGCAGTATTCGGGTCCAAAGTCCAAACATATTAAAAATTTCCAGGGGACAATTTATCCAGATATAATTTATTTATGGGTGAATTATAGCCTAGATTTGGTAGAGAGAAAAAAATGGAAAGATGTGTGTATTCGAATTACATTGCTTTCGGTCGGATTTGCACTTCTAGAGAAATTAAATGTTTTTTGGCTGTTGTTTGATTTCAATTATATCTATTTGTTGAAAAACAATACATGAAAGTAAAAAATACTAATCTTTTTAGCTATAGCACATAACCGTTTGTTTTGATGGATTTACATGTGATACAATCCAGAAAATTAACCTTCGTAGGCTATTAATTCTGATATAATAATATTAATACATTTCTCGAATTATTTTCATAAACATTTGTAACCATATTATATTAGTAAAAATGAATGAAGATAGTTTTTAGACTTTATAATTGTAACTCGTTTGTTATTATATTACTCACTTTGACATATTAAAAAACTAATAAAAGTATGTGGCCACATTTTGTAATTATTTATCCATACCATTCTACCAATAGCAGTTGTCGTGCTATCATTTTTTATTCTAAAAAATATATGTGAGTAAATAAATAGAATATTTTTTTCTACATGACCCAGAAAAGAGCCTGATAACTTTTCACCTACATATCATATTAAAAACAGTAATGGAACATCAGGAAGTATACCTACGTAAATACGTAAACGAATCTTCGGCGTATTGGTCTAAAATCACAAAAAAAAATAAAAAATAAAAATAAAAATATGGGGTGCTCCAACAGCCTTAAGTACCCCTATATCGTCAACATAAATATTTGAAATATTTGAATTATGTAATAGTTTCAGTAAAAAAAACTATTATTTTAAAATAATTTTTCATTTTCCCAAATCTGGATGTTTCAGGGAGGAATGAGCTCCCTCTGATATAGAAATCATGTGAGAGGAAACGTCGACGACGGATGTTGTTGATCTGGTAAGCGTTCAGTGACGGATGTTATGGGTTTCGAAAAGCGTCGAAAATTTACTGATAATACATATATACCATACTCATGGCGTGTACGATTAGTCATGGATGAGAAGGTGACGATAACGAGGGAGGAATTTACATAGGCGTACAGGCGCATTTTAATTGCCCGCATGTTGGGGTCGGGAGAAAAAATTACATTGTTGGCATACATAAAATAAATCGGTCAGCCATATTATGCACTCGTATATCATTATAATATAGCTGTGTGGCATTTGTTTTGTAAACACCGTGTTGGTTTTGGCATCCGAACGAGGTTAGTTTTATTTATAATACCTCTCCATCTCACTCTCTATCATTATTATTATTATTATTATTATTTCACGTCTCTCTCTCATTCTCTCTCTCTCTCTCTCTTTATCTATCTATTCACGCACAATATAGAATATATACCCATAACCGTTCCATTCGATTCGATAATTTATGATGGAATGCAATGTTTGTTAAATAAACGGTCTGATTTTCTAGGTTAAAGATATCGTGTGGGTTTATAATATTATATGGGCCCGATCACTATTATTATTTATACATCTAACTAAATCATCACATGATGACATTTTTTCACCGCCCGTTTGCCATCATTATCATTACCATTATCATTAACAGGGCCACCCGTACTTGGGGCGTAGAGTAATGTATAGAGACCATTTTATAGATTGGTCGTACAACAGATAGGGTGCATAAATTAAGTGCAATCGTTTTCGAAAAAATATCGTAAAACGTTGGCGATGAGCAATGACTGACTACGAAAATTGTATTATTCGATTAATTTTATTATCTCTTATCGTCGTAAAATTGATCTGGATTTCCAAATAATAAAAGCAAATATTATAATACCTACTTTCTTATCTATGTGTGGGAACACTTAATTTATATACACCTTTTGTTAGCTTCAATGTTTAAAACTTGGTAAACATTTAACAACTAGAAAACTAATAAAATAAAATTTGAGTTAGAAAGTTTTCCGTATAATTTGAGATAAAAGAAATAGGATCATTTAGCTCCCAAAGTATTTAGATACCAAAGAAAATCCATTTTAATTTTTTCAACATTTAACTTAACCAAACTTTTTTTTATTCATTTTTCAGTTGTTATGAACAGTTTAAATCAGTTGTAATTTTTCACATGTATATTTTATATAAAAAGTTATCCATATTATGTAATACATCATCTATTTCAAATTTAACTGGATTAAAAATAATTTTATTACGTTCCGTATAATGTTTTTGACCATATCAGATTTATCATATAAAAACTACTTGACCAATGTTTTTTAAAATAATTAACGAGACTTTCTATACTTAAAATTCTTATGCATATCCGTATAATATAGGTGTATTCCATCTGAAAAGTTCCAAGTACGAATAACTATTTGGAGAGAATTGTTCTTTAATGGTAAAATTAAATTGTCTAATTTATGTCATATAAACACAAATTAATTAAATATTAGAAATGCTAAAAAATACACGAAAGACTGTTTCAGTTAACTTGACCTCATGACGCCACATACACGAAAGTAATAAATTATATTTGAATATATATGCTATTTTATTTATATGCACAATTGCTGTTTAATTTAATCATACAAATAGGTAGCTTATGATAGTCAAAATTGTATTCTAATTTTTAAAAACAAGATAAAATATTAATATATACATTTAAATTTGTTTAACGTTTTAAAAATACAATTTCATATATTTCATGGATACATATTGTAATATATGTCAATATACCCTTCATTTTAATAATATAAAATTTAATTAAAGTTTGAAAAGCTAAAATCTGTTTTAGACTAAGAGTTTTAGAATGTATTACTTACCTACACATATCTATAAGTACATACAAATAAGCATATTGAATATGTTTTAATAATTAAGATTATGAGTAATTTTATTAAGTATTTGTATTTTAATCTTACAAATTACATCATATAGTTAAATTTTTTAAACTTCAGATATTTATTTGCAATCGATCATTTATTCGATTTTTGATTTAAACAAAATTGTTATAAGAACTATAAATTATATCTAAAACACAATTATTGTGTAATACGTTATAACGCTTTTGTAATGCGTCTTTTTATAGTATATCACGAGTGTTCTAAAACTTGAATTTCTTAAAAATTCATCCAAATTTTTTTATTATATATACCTATAGGTGCACATAATGACGGACGGACACAACGGGAATATAAGGAAGGTTAAGAGTGGCAAGATATTTAGAAACCATAAATAAAAAATTAAAAAAAAAGCACCTACCATATAAACATGGTTGGTTAAGTATCTAGTAGGTATGCATATTGTAAAAGGTAGGTATAACGTACACTATAAAGTATATTAAAAATTAAAAAACTAATATTGTGATAGGTACTTAAGATAAATTTACATCATAAAAAAGAACAATATATCTACAAGTAAAATTAATATATATATATTACAAAAAATAAAATGTATTCAAAAAAAGATTATAAGTAACAATTCGTTTCGACTGTAAGTGTTCACAAATGTAGATGTAGATTGTAGATTATTAATTAATAATAAATAAACAATATATATATATGTATAATAAATAGAGTGTATACCATCTAAAATTTTGTTCTAAATATAATCCGGTTAGAATTGATTAGGACTAGAGTTATCGACTAGGTACGTGATTATTGATCAGATAATAGGTAGTTAAAATAGATTGTGTTCAAGTATAAATAACATAGAAATACTAAAAACCTAATTGGTTTTATCACAAATTCGTTTAATGTTAGTTTTGAAAAACATTTACTATACAACTATTCCACACATTTTAAGTTATTCCCAGTAGGTAGTATACAATTTCCGAAATTCGAAAAATTAAAACTGTACACCTACATATTACCTGTACATATTGTCTCACACAATCTGTCTATTTTCTGACGTTTCCGACTAGAGACAACATTTTAGTTTAGATAAAACATATAATATGTATTTTCATTTTACGTTTATCTAAGATTTTACGCATAATATTAAAGGATTATCTTAATGATATTTATTTATCTATAGACGAAGCTCAATTATTCCGGATAGTAACCATGCTTACTTATATATAATTTCAAAAATAAATTGTACACTGTTTACAGATTATATACCTAAGGGTTTTTTTTTTTTTGTCTGTGAGATAAAAATCCGGATTAGACCGTACGAAACCCGATTCCGTGGTATTCGTGTATTGTGCACGCCAAAATATATTATTGATTTTCTACTTAATATTTCCTGTGAGTGTTCGCACTTGTTCGACTATACTGCCGTTATACCTATTTACTAACTACTATGGTATATAAAAATTATATATTTTTCGTACGTATAATATAATTCTACCGTATTAAATATAATTCCCAAAGCATGATCGATTCGCTGTTTTTTATTTTTTATTAATATTTCGCAATTTACAACTACAACAGAATATTATGTTGAATAAAATTCTATAATATAATTTCGGTATTACGTTGTAATAATTGTATAAAACCGAAAGTATGATATTAACAATATAAATGACGCAGATCATTGCAATTTAATTAGGTATGTAATAATAGATATAGAATAATTTTGTATGCGAATTATTATGACATTACTATTTTAATGATTTTATGACGATTATTTTTGTCCATTTTAAATTTAAAACATGATGCGATTGATTGATTTTGATTTGTAAAAATACATTTTGATTTTAATTTTAATGTCTTTTAGTTGCAGTTATTATTCGGTAGGCGTTCAAAAGGATCAGCTTGTCTAATTTCAAACAAGGCACAAGTAAACCATCTTTAATTAAAAAAGCAATATATTGCATGTAAGGACTTAACCTACTATATTGAATGATGTAGGAGACACGAGTTATTGTGAAATCCCATTTCCAATGTCCAGATCGAACTTGTGATGTAATAAAGAATTCGCCGTAGTCTTCTCGGGATCGATTATTTTCGGTTTTATTTCACCTAGGTTTCCAAGTAAAAAACCGAGTATGATGATATTTGTTAATTTTATATATTTTTATTAGTTTTTGTGGAGTAAAAATGAAAAAGTTGGAAAATTAAAATCTTTTTAAAAATTTTAATCTTATATCACTTTGTAGACAATATATTACCTACGTGATTGTTGAGTGTGTGATAGACGAATAAGTCTACGAAGAGAATATTAATGTAGAATGAAAAAATAAAATATATACAACAATATATATATATATACTCGTATATATAAATAAAATATACAACTAAAACATATATTTATTAATTAAAATATGTAATGTACTAATATGATAAGTTTATTAATTGTATAGCCTTATGACTACTTACATTGAATAATTCTATTAAAAGCGGTAAATTACAGTATCTTGAAAATTTAAAAAAATGTTTATATGTAAAAATAGATAATAGAAATGTATTAATATTTAAAAATAAATTAATCATATTTACAGTGAATGAGTACTATGTACATTGTTCATTTTAAAAAGGAATATCAAATACAAATTATCGCAGATTCGGTTGTAAAACTTACTCATATCGACTGAACCTCTACCGATATTACTGGAGAAAATTTCATATTCACTATGTCCAAAGAAGAAAAATCTATATATATATATATATCCAATAAAAACCCAGTATTTACCTGTGAGTATTTTTAATTGTTTTATTTTTTGTTAGATTGGGATTTTTTTTTAACTTATTTGGTACTTTGACATTCATAATTTTGCCCGTTTATCTTTTTTAAGTCTAATGACCGTTTCTTCCATATTACTTAACTACTACTATACTTAAACTTCAACTAAAAATTAATTAACATTTCGATAATATGTCTGTCCAATAAAATGTTATCTAATAAAAAGTTGACCAAATACAAGAGTATATAATATTGTATTTGGTAACCTTTGTATTAGAAAAATTATCTAAATTTGTGATATGAAAAACGGAATTATTGAGAAATATATAAAAAAAAAAAAAAAAAACATGTATTAATGACGAAAAAATTATAATCAAGTATAGTTTATTCAAATAAAAATCACGAGAAATTAATTGATCACTTGCCTAGATTAATGTTTCAAGTTACCGTAAAAATATATGTACCCGTTTACAATAAAATCCGAGCCCCAAATCTGAGTTTTCTACCTTGCATCGTAATTCCTAACGGTTATGATTTCATCGGTTTGGAATAAAATCTCAGGATAACATACGTACGATAAATTTAAATATATATTTATGTAGAAATATACGGTTCATATAAATTATTATTAAATATATAACCAAGTATTAATATTTCTTTGTCATAATATATTATATCGTATGTAGAGGTATATACTCGTACCCGTTAAATAAACCGTATATAGTGTTTTTTTGTTTTTCGGTTATGTTTGGTTTATTCTGTATTTGACAGTAAACCATTTATATTATTGAACTTTGAATATACCGAAGTAATATATTTTGAATAATCATAATACATATATATTATATTCAGTTTGCAAGCGTTTTGTTCTCATTTATTTACATTTATCGTACACCCGTATATTGATTGGATGCATTCATTAGGATATATTTTTGCTATTTAATTCTATTCCTTTGTGTGACAAATTAGGATATGTATTATATTACATTATATTGACAACATTCATCAAAGTTTCTAAATTGGACGTTCGTAATGAATATTAAACATTTCATTACCGTAAAACGTATAATATACTACTGCATAACTATTTACCTTTGATGATTTAATTTAGTAGCAAATTAAATAGTGGGTATACGCAATCGAAATATTTAAATTCGGTAAATTCAATATAACTCCATTCTACGGTGTTTAATAATACTTTTGAATAAGTTAGTTAGCTATTCCAATCGTGATTAATATTGGAGAAATATGATTTAATTAAACAATATTATATGAATTAGATGTACCTGTATAATACACTCAATTACGAAATTCGAACATACATTTTAACATTAATAATTTATTGCATTTTGGACGGAATAATTATGTAAACATTAAAGAAAAAATAATTTACACTATCAATGAAAATCTTTTAATTTTATTTTGATATTGCCCCATAACTCATTAATATTACGATATTTTGATAGTTGTGCTATAATAATAATTAAATTTTTCTAATATTTCTTTAATAACAATTATAAGTATATTAATGTGTATATACTACAAAGTGTTTTTAGGTTTCTAAACAT
Source organism: Pemphigus obesinymphae (assembly GCA_025469235.1). NCBI lineage: Eukaryota > Metazoa > Arthropoda > Insecta > Hemiptera > Aphididae > Pemphigus > Pemphigus obesinymphae. Next base: position 25,777 of record JAIPRL010006324.1, read on the forward strand.
ACAGTTAGATACCTTATTTTATCCCTGTTGTGTCCGTCCGCATTATCGATACATTGTCATAGTTACAAAGGACATGCTTGATATTTGACATTCAATTGTCATTAAATTTTGTTATTCGTCGTTACTATGGAAATAAAAAACGATAAATATAGAATACCGATACATAAACTATTTCTGTGGTTAGTAAATATATCAATATTTACATTTTTAAATTATTTTCTTAGTTTTCTGTACCAGTACATAAGGATAGCGGGTTTGAAAAAAAAAAACGAGTTCAATATTGTTCATGGAATTATAGTTTATATCTCTCGAAATACTTTAGAAACCCGAAATATAGCACAATATTGCAAAACGGGCGTTCCGTACTTTACATGTATTTTGTTTCTACCGTATAGTACATGTTTGTAAAATTTTGGAGTGTTGAAAATTTGATATATTTATAAACATCATCAAGTTAACGAGCTGAGCGAATTTAAAAAATCCCCCTATACGAGAAAAATAAACAATATTAAATTTTATTTAATAACATACCTATGTAAAATTATAATTTTTTTTTTCAAAATAACCGATACGATTTTTACGAATCACGCAAAAACAAACCACGAAAAATACAACCAAAAAAAAAAAAAAAAAAAAAAAAAACCACAAAAAAGAGTCTGACATACGGTTATTTGTTTGTACCTTATGATTATACCACAGACCATACTCTATTCAAATATCATAATTATCTATTTGATATTATCACAGATAACAGTCCTTTATTGGAGATAATATAAAAATAGTTATCCTAAAATCTCCATGTCGTAAATTTGAGAAGCTTATTGACATTTCAAAATTATTATCTGAAAGATTTTTTTTAGAATATATCCAAATACACTATATTGACACATGATACAAATTTCAAAACTTTTGAACTACTATCGTAAATGTATATATAAAAAAAAAATTGAAGGTATAGATTTAAAAAATTATAATTATTCAAATTTAACTGTAAATACATTATAATATATCTTTTGACTTTTATCATAACTTATATTTATGATTTATATAGGTAATTAACAATAAATCGTATATTATAAAACACAATTTTTTTTTCACTTTGGTTTTTTTTCGTGGTTTTTTTTTCCGTTTACCATTTTTACTGAACATTTTTTACAAAGACTAAGAGCATCTAAATCATAATAGATTTTATGAGTAACTTTTCGAAATAAAAAAAAAAAAATTCACAGACCATATCCTGCGGATTTTTTTTTGACCGGTACGCGTTTTCTCGGTAGGGAATTCATATTGTTCGATATCGTACGATCTGTATATACTTGGCATAAAATACGCCCGTCATTTAAATTGTGTATTGTGTTCGTCTGCAGAGAGGAGGTTTGTTTCTTTGGTTACATCTTATTACGGCATAATGTATATATACGCGAAAAAAAAAAAAAAAAAAAAATGAACGAGAAGAGGAGTTTTCGAAGAAAACTATTGAATGCGTACGCGCGCAGGAGACGATTTGTTAAGGACGTTCGGAGGAGCAGTGCGCGCCGCCGTGTACGTACGTGATCGGAATCGGCAGGCGACTCACGACGTGTCGTCGGGCGTCTCGAATAGGCAATTTCGGTACGGCCGTGCGCTGCGGTCGGTCGGACGGTATGTCCGCGCCCATTTCTCCTACCGCGTTTAATATCACCGCCGGTGCGGTCGTCCCGGAATAGGTACACGTTATTATGACGTCAAAGTGCGCATTAAATTACCTGTACGTTATTATGCGCGTGTTCTAAACGTGTATATAAGGGACGATTTTTCCTCGGAGGTAAACGGCCGGAAATCGTAATCGATGTTCAAAATCGACGTTTTAAAATCTATCGAAATTTCAATCTTATTCGAGTGTTAATAAGCACACACGTTGGGTTTTATCTCTGTTCCAGTTCCGGTTTTCAAAAATTGCGATTTCAGAGTCCCGTGGTCTCACGGAAAGAAACGGTGGATAAATAATCTGCGCGTAATATTATTTTAAAACATCAAAATGTATTCAATACAAGGCTTATGATAGGGTTCCTAGGGAGATCTTAAAGTGGGCATTAATGAAGAAAGGATTACCAAAGGTGTATGTGAACATAATTGAAGATATGTATGAAGGGGCGAGTACAAGAGTGAGAAGTCTGT
>JAIPRL010006325.1:0-27930 GCA_025469235.1 Pemphigus obesinymphae
GCTTCGATAGTAGACAAAATGAGAGAGAATAGATTAAGATGGCTCGGGCATGTATTAAGGAGGGAAGAGACTGAGGCAGTAAGATTAGTAAGGGAAATGCATGTTGTTGGTAAGAGGGGGAGGGGAATACCGAAAAAGATATGGGGGGACGTAATGGCGAGTGATATGAGGAAGGTGGGAATAAGTGAAGAAGATGCGGGAGATAGAGTTATGTGGAAGTGTAGGACCAGGGTGGCCGACCCCAAATAGTTGAGAGAGAAGGCGAGGGAGAAGAAGAAGACCTATGAGATTTATGATAGTATAGATAGGTGTTTGCCTATATTGTAGTAAGATGATGTGAAGTGTTTAGAAATAGGATAGGTACCTACGTAAAAAATATTATGTACTTACCTAATATTATTTTTAATTATTATTATTTTACTATTTATTCAAAATGTGTTTTACTTAAAAAGTTTTTAATATTTGTTTTTTCAAACTTTAATATTTCAGCAGCAAATACTTTATACTACAATTTTAGTCTAGATAAAAAAAAAAATCATAATCAACAATAAACATTCCGAATGATCGATTGCAAATATTCAATGACTGTATACATACAGTACACAGTATAGTAATATAGGTATATATATTTTTTTAAATATCGTTGATCAACTTCGTAGAGATCGAGACCAGGAGTTTCATTCAACTGAAAAGTTATAAAATAGGAAATTTAATGTTTTTAATTGGAATTATTTGGTGACGTCCTCTCTATGAATATAATATTATGACCTACAGGCTACACGGCTATACGTTTTAAACGTTTTATTTTTCAACGCGACACCGGTTTACCGCCAAACGTGGTGCCGACAGTCCGACCAGTTGGCATCACTGATATTCGTTCCCTCCATTTTGTTTTATTCGTTTGCTCTCTTTTTCGCCCGTTGGTAACAGGCAGACAACAAACCCGGTTAGAGAGAGAAAGGGATACATGGCGTTTGCCGTTCGCATCTTTCAGCGTCGGCTTCTCTGTTCTTTTACGTGTGTAAATACTAAATATTAAATAATTAAATTGTTACAATACCTTTACGTCGCGAAAATATTACACGCGCACACAATTTTCATCCGACACCGGACACGGTGACAGCAGTCGTTGCCGTCGCCGCCGTACGTATTTGCACACACGGACTTGCGGCACTCGCCGACATCTTTTTGCAAACTGGTAAGCTATAACATTTTACTACTTTAGATGCAATGTTTAAAGAACGCGATCGTAAACGATCGGACGGTGGTCATCTCGCTTCGCGCGAACACGTTTATTGTCCGCGTATAGACATTCGTTGTTCTCACGAGTCATTGTATGTTCTAGGAGGACATGTCTCAACAAAATGCTAACGGGCGGACCACTGGTCCCGGTCGAGACGACGACAAGAAGCTGTTTGTTGGCGGACTTGGCAGAACCATCAGCGAAAAAGAATTGCGTGAGTACTTCACCCAGTATGGCGAAATCGAGAACATCAACATCAAAACTGACCCATTTTCCGGACAGTCCAGAGGATTTGCGTTTGTTCAGTTTGTAAGCTCAAAGACCGTGGACGATTTGCTGGCTGCTGGAGATCACTTTATTGCTAATAAAAAAGTTGATCCTAAAAGGGTGAGTTGCATCTCTTATATTGTATAGATAGTACCTACCTATATGTTATTGTAATTATATTGATCTAGTAAAATTAGCTACCTCTACCTACAATAATAAAATATACCTAGGTAGTACAAATTATATCAATAAGGCTCATACTTTTTTATTTGAAAATGGGTACATTATTAATCTGTTACATCATCAATTATATCGAGAGTGGTCGTACACAATATTTTGGATCGCTCACTGGCCTGTTTATCGGTAGTGTACAATTTTTTCTTGTAGGGAGCTTAATAAAGCATTTAATTAATTATATGGCTGGTAACATTGTAATCGTTGGTAGTCGGTAATTGATTTTGACCGGTATAACATCGATAACACGACTATATAGATCTTTAATTGTTACTTTATATTAAATCAAAGTGATTGTCGACTTCTAGCGATTACAATGTTACCCGTCATAATTATACTCCGACCCGCGAGAGAACGATCGAATTTGCTCATTGATAATGACGGTCGCGAGTTAAGCGAAGTCACTACTACTTGGCTGCGTGTATACATTGTAAATTAAATGGCACGGCCTACAAAAATGTAAATATACTATTATCACTCTGTGTACACGACTGCCAGCAGCAGCACTCGTCGTTCTTCACTGACAATTTATGATTGGTTATGGCGCAATTTGAGGTGATGGTAACATTTTCAATATTTCAGGGATTCGACAATATGCTTGTATATATTCAATCACTATTGTACGCATTTAGCTGTTGTATATTTTTATGAACTGGCAGAACCCGTGGAAGGGTAGGTTCAAACTTGTTTTCTTGTATGTAAGTTTTCCAACCCCTAATATGTAATCTAACGCGCAGTTATATTAACTACTAATTGGCGTAAATATGATAATAAAAAAATGTTAACAAAAATAATACAAGGTTCAGTTTAAATGTTGTAGCACATTAAAAATAAATCTACCTTCTGATATAATTGTCTCAATCGCTGCACATAATCGTCTAGAATAAAAAACAATAATGCAAACTCAGACACTGTATTTTAAATATCGCTTGCGCAATCGAAATTCTACATTAAATACAAAAAATAAATGTTATTTATTAAAAGCATATTTTATCAATAATATTTATAAGATTTGATTGTGCCTACACAGATTATACTGTCGAAATAAAATAAAAATGTTAAATTTCATAACACATGAACTGTTAAAATAATGTTATTAGATATACAATATTTTCACAAGTAGGTAGTTTATAAATATTATTATCAAACAGATATTCTAATATGTAGGTACAAAATTTCTTATTGTAGGTAAATAGCTGGGTTGGGTTAATGCAGATTATTTCAATTTACTTTTTTGGTCATTAACACTGTTTTATATAAATTGAAAAATCAATAAAAAATTTGTATTGGACAAAATTCAAATCCAAGTCCATTTTTGTTAAGTAATTATTTTAATTGGAATTTCCGCCAAGATAAAATGTGAGCATCATCTGCATTTCCATCAAAAAAAAAATCATTTACAATATTAATATTTAAAATACCTATCTGATAATTAATATTGTTTGCATTCATATAAAATATTCCTATCTAAAAATATTGATGTTTTCTTTTTCATCAAAAACTAAATTTTGAAAACATTATATTTATGCTATTGTACCTCTTGCTGTTGATATTATCAATTATAAGATATTGTTACTGACTAATATAATTATCAATAAGAATAAATGATTTTGTTTATTTTTTTAATTTGTAAATGAAACCCTTTTACAAAAACATAACTTATCAAAATTAATTCCGTGTTTAGTTATTTATTATTAGAGAAGTTGCCAATTTTCAAATTTTGCTCCCAAATTTTAAATACCATCTATAAATTCAACAAAATTGAGTTCAGTGTTTTAAATATAAGTAGTGTTTTTTACTATTATAAGAATGGTCTTGGAAGACGACCAGATTTGTAGATGATATCAACCGTTGTTCCATTGAAAACTGCAGTACTCTTTCTGATTTTGGTGTACAAGACTAGAGTCCGTAACAAAACCATGCCCTTGCGTACAAGTTGGCTGTCCTAGACAGTTTTTAATGAATGATAGAGTATAAGAATAATAATGATTGTGATGTGACTCATGGTGGGTTAAATACTATTTTTAATTAATGATTCTTCAAATTACTCAATTTGATTTATAAACTTACATTTTAATTATAAGATATACTTATAGGACATTTATTATAAATTGATGACAAACCCTCATTTTTAAGTTTAAACTCTTTCTGTTTAGAATCGATGGTTGTGAAATTTTATCCCAATTTTATCATGGCAAATATTTAAAATATAATGAATATATAAATTTACAATTAATGATTTTGATGATGTAGACATTATCCAGATAATATTTAAATTATTCAATATTATACTTATACATATTAAATATTGTATATTGTTGATATTGTACTTTACCCAGTTAATGTAGCTTTACCAATGTATAATTATTTTATTAATTTATAATCTACGGTTTAATATTTAAATTCAATCCTCTATTTTAATTCTGCTTCCAAATTAGCATTTGCACTGTGAAGTCGCCGAGCGCTAAATTTGTTGTAAACCCATATGTTAACAATAGTTTATAGTCACGTGCACCTGTTTTCAATCAATTGTGTTCGTACAACTGGACTAGTTGCTATATGTCGGTGGTTTTTTTTTTTCATTTCATACTTTTAATATATCTATTTACCTAAGTGGTTCTGGGTATACTTTGAAATTATGAGTGGGTACACCACTCTTATTTCCAAGTTTATAATTTTATTCATTTTTCAATGATATAATAAAATAGAATTATTAATTTATGATTGATAATTAATAGGTAGCTACTATCTGGTTAAAGTACAAAATTATTGTTTTACATTTCAAGAATTTATATTAGGTATATATATATATATACACACATTGTAAATTGGTGAATTACATGCATTTTTCTTGTTTACATTTTATTATTAATGTGGCTGCTATAGAATAAATTTTGAATTTTAAAAAGTAAAATTTAAAATCTCATAATTTATGAATATTATGATAAAATATGATATGAATAACCCAGATCATCCAACAAAAAATTGAGTTTTTTATTACCTTTAAAAATAGTATAAAATAATAGTGTTATTAGAATTTGTTTGTTTGTGACTTTCCATAAGTGAGTTATCAATATTTTAAAAATGACTCGTGATGTTACCATATTGCCACGACTATACAATACGTGGTAATATTGCAACATTTGTTTGTTCTTTAGCATGAAATAATGCATTAATAATTCAATTTCTTAACTTATGACCTAATTAAATTTATTGAAGAATACCTCTTATACTTTCAATGTACCTGTATAACTATATTATGTTTTCATTTAATTTTTCAAAATTCACAATATATGCTAATAATTTGTGTATTGTGTTCCCTTTATTTTTATTTATTTATCTTGTCTAATATTGATTAAATTTGTTCTTCAAATTTTTCTATTATAGTAGTTTATGGATATCTGTTGCAATAATAATATATATTCTTATACCATCAAGCACAGATCCAGAGAATTTATTTATGTTTATATCACTGAATATAATTGTACATGTTATATTCATACTACATGAATATGTGGCTATACTTGATAATAAAGTTTTGATTCCTTTATAGCAAGTACATCTAATTTATCATAATGCATGGTTTAAAATTAATTTACTGGATTTTTTTGATATAAAATATACCTTTGAAAATGTGAATAGTTGACACAAAACCTCAAAATGGACAAGTAGCCAGTAGGTATGTTCAAAATATTGTTCATTTATGAGGTTAATGATATAAATGTTTATACAATAATATTTAAAATACATATTTTATCGGTAACTAAAATAGATAAAAATAAACACATGTTATTAATGTAAATAATTGTACTTCCTAATAATTATTGTGTAAATTGTAGGTAATAATAATATATTTTATGTACCTGCAAAATATAAATTGATCACTATCTATGATGTATAACTTAATCTATTATCTTAGAAGATGCTATACCTGCATTTGTTGTCTGTCTAACAGATAATATAGTAAAATTACACTACACAGAATTGAAATTTTGGTGTTTAGGTTAAATTTAAAATTTAAAGAGAGGAATATAATACCTTACCTCATGGGCTTTTTTTGTAAAATATCAAAAACTAAAAATGCCGTAACTATTTTTTCAAACAATACACAAAAACCTTATTAGGTTCACTCAAAATTATTCTCATTACATTTTATTATAGGCGTTGAGCTCTAAAGTTACCAAAACGCCATAATTTCAATTCTGTATTATATAATTTTGCTATATGCCAATTAGATAAACAGGGACAGAAATACAGGTATAGCATTCTCTTAAAATTAATATTATAGTTAGCAGTTACATAAAACATTGCGAATGTAATTTGACTATTATTAATTATATAATTTTTATTTAATAGATTTTTTGTATTGAATTATAAAATATTTTTTAGTGTGAATATAATATTTGTATTTTGTTTTAGTTTTAGTACCTATTATATAATCTTAGATTATTAAAATATTATAATATTTTGTTACAGGTAACAAAGAAAGTTAACCCATTGCGTTGTAAAATTTTTGTCGGTGGTCTAACATCTGAAATGACGGAACAAGATGTACGGAATTATTTTGTTCAATTTGGTCAAATATCAGAGTATCAGCAACCGTTTGATAAAATGAAAAACCAAAAGAAAGGTTTTTGTTTCATAACATTTGAAGATTCTGAAGTTGTTAATCAAGTATTGAAAAATCCCAAGCAAGTTATAAATGGAAAAGAAGTAGATGTTAAAAAAGTTAAGTTCAATCCTGAAACGATGACAGCTCCAGGAACTAGAGCCGGTCCAGTTGGTGGCACTAGAGCTCCTGCCACTTTTGGTATGAGACCAGCATATCCTGGTTACATGGCACCAGCAGCTGCTTCTCCATATGGCACTGCTGCTGAATATGGTTATGCTGCTAATGCATATGATGCATATGGTGCTTATGGCGGTTATGATTATTCTGCAATTGGCTATGGAGGTGGTGGTTATTCAGCACAAGCCTATGGAGGTGGTAAATATCGAGAAGCAACGTATCCTCGACATGCACCTTACTAAATACAAGACGCAAGTATAATGTTTGACGAATAATCTTGGCGGACACATGAAGACTGTGTTATTATAATTAAATTTTCGCAGCATTTTTGTATAATATTTAAATATTTACTATCATAAAAACATAAACAAATATTATATGTTATATTATACAACCGTTTGTTATAATTTGTAACAAAATTATAAGCCTAATTGAACAGGTAAAATATTAAGGTCTATAATGATGTAAATAAATATTTATATTTTTTTTCTTTCCTTGTACGTCATATTAGTAACCTACTAAGGGTACTTGAAGTTTGTGACTAAACCAATTTTGCTTTAAACCTCTGATAAAATGGCATCCTTGACATTTTCTTTAACTTTCAATTGTCTTTAATATGTTGATGTTATGTATTTTGTTATTGAATTTATAAAAGGTCACTATATTTCTGGTTTTTACTTAGTTCATTCTGGCTTTGTGAACATTATTAACCTATCATTAGTCTAAATTTTATGGTCATAGACTATTACTATTTCCATATTTTGTGTTTAGTATTAATCTGCTTAACAAAAAAAAAACACATTTTTTTATGGTGCCTAATATTCCAAAAATCTTCCTGTGTTACCACATTTTTAAGTATTATCTATAATAGAGGTCTACAAACTTGGGTTTGAACATAATAATTTAATGTGATTCCTTTGGCTATATTATGTCTGTTCATTAGGTTGTATTAGAATTAAGTTGTGTTTCATTTCTTTTCTTATAATATTCAAATATAAATAATTTTTGTGTGCTTTTTCAAAAACAATAAAATATAAAGAAATCCTAAACAAAAATTAATATATAAAGAAATATATATATTTTTTTTTATTATTAAAATTTTTCATTTATTCGTGGTCATGTTACAGTTATTTGTCAAACTTTTTGCGTTTGTAAATAATGTATTGTAAATTATTTTTTTATTTTTTTAAAACTATTTTAGGTTATTTATTCATTTTTCACTGATAACTAAAACATTTGGTTATTAATTTATTGTTTCATTAAATAATAATAATGAAATAAGAAATTCATTGATGACTTATAATTATTCTTTGCTTATAATTGTTAAGTAACAAAATGTGAACACACTGTATTAATAATATTGTACAACTTTGAATTATTTGTACAATAGTATATAATTTTTCAATTATAATTGCAAAACAATATGAACTGTTGATTGTATTTAATTTATGATATAGCAAAATATGATTAATGAAAATGAAATTTACCTACCTAATGGCAATATTAGGTTGAACAGTTATCTCAGACTCGTATATATATCTAATTTTAATATAACAACAATATTTATTGTGAGTAAATTACATTTCAGTGTAGTATTTATCATATAATAATGTATTATATAACGTCTTAAAATTTAAATATTGTTTGCTTAAAGGCAAAAAAAATATTGAAAGTGCATTATTTATAAATATAGAGACTGGATGTAATGTTGACATTTAAAATGAAATTATGTGTCAGTAGTGATTTATTTTTTTAAACTGAATATAAAATAATATATACTATTACAATTGTTCCCTAAAAATAATAGTTAAAACAGAATCTATATTATATTTTATGTTGTTATAATGTCTTGAATATAAATTATAATAGTATAACATATAACGTTTTTGAGTTTTTATTTGTTAAGAGGATGCCACACCTGTATTTCAAGTAGTGTTGTACAGGCAATTTTTAAGACAAATAAAAATCCAACAAAGAATATTTAAATATATTTTAAAAGTAGTTTAAAAAATGTCCCACGTTATTATTACTTTCTATTGTGTAATAACTATATTTGTAAAAACAAAAAATTTCACAGTTCCAGTAGAATATATTATGTATAATAAATTATCGTAGGTTAATGATTTTGGTACCAATAGTAAGATGAGAACATAAACTATGATTGTAAGCCAGCGTTATGGGATTAATTAATTCTATGTTTTATAAACTGTTAAAAATATAAAAAAATATCTTATTTGCAAAATTGTATACAAACTACAATTTCAAATAAAATTTAATAAACTGTTGTATGAACATAAGATCTCATCTTTCTATTGGTACCAAAATCGTTAATATACAATATCTACCTTTGAATGTGTGTAGCATCCTTTTAACTCTAAGAAAAGTGTATATAGGTAGATAAGGACTACAATATCATTGAAACTATATTTAATGAAAGGTAGGTAAGTTTATTTTATTAATTTAATTTAAATTGGTGTACTAGAATCCTAACATTCATTGTGTTAACTAAATTTCCAGTTTTAAAAAGTAGTATTCTCTGATTACATTAATGTCTGGTATAAACTATAATAAGTTATTTCTTTAAGACATTATTCCTTCTAAGCTGGGTGTAACTAATAACTTTTTCATAGGTACTTTATTACTTAATGGGAGACAATGTATTTTACATTTTTACAATCGTATATAATTTTGTAACTGCTAAGCACGGAATATATCTATTATTAATATAATATAATATATATAATCTATAATATATGCTGCATTTTTCCTTTATATTGGTATGATATTTCCTCGATAGGTACTATATTTTAAAAGACATTTCTAGTGATTTTCACTTGGGTTGAAAAAGATGCTGAATTAGCTATATAATAGAAATATCAAATAATCTAATTTTTCCTAAATTGGTTTTTAGTTTTTACTGCCTCTAGATGGCAGTATTATTATAGTAATAGATAGGAGGGATAACAGACACTTTCCATAGGTCCAAGACTTGCATGTTTTATTTACAAACATTTGTGTTTTTAAATGCTCGTATTTAATATTTACTAATTATAGTTGAAAAATCAGTTTTTTAAGTACCAAAATATGAAATTGTTTAAAAAATAGGGTCGAACTCAAAATATTTAAATGCTTATTTGGGCAGTTAATATACATGTATAGAAATCTGTGATAATATATACCTAACATTAAACAAAACGCAGGCTTTTGAAAAAAATTTATTATTTTACAAAATTATACAAATTATTGTACAATTACAAAATAGACAACCACTAACAGAATTTATGTATAATTGCAAGAATCTAGATGTTCTATAATAATAAAAAAAAAAAAAGAACTAAGCTCAAAATATTTAAATTCTAATTTGGACAGACAGTATATAACACTAACCAAAACTCGGGATTTCAAAGAAAAATCACTGTTTTACAAATATGAATAGGTATAATGATATACACAAAAAATGTTATGTATTATGTAGGAATCGGATCGCTAATCCGATACCAATTATTTTACAACCCAATATATTTTATACTCCTGAAACAACATATTTTGATCATTTATGATCTCCGTTTCCTCTCAATACGTCTTATTAAGTCTTTTTAGGATCTATATACTGCCCTAGTCTTATTAGTCCAACCACAGAACATTCCACATTGTCCAACCGACAAATTATCCAAACGAATCGGTCACAGAATATTCCGTGTTATCAGTATTAAATATTGATAAGCCCAATAGATAATGTAAAAAAATTCAAATATTTTCAATTGTTTTTTTTATTGTTTACTATTTAGTTATATCTCGGGATACTTTTAAATTTTTATAGACTTTTTATTTTGTACAATGCTACTGGATTGCCTAATATTATATACCATTTTTGTTTCATTATTGATCGGGTGATTTATACAGACTTGATATTATGGCCGTTTTGCCGGATAATAAAAATGACAAAAATTTATCGAACCATATTTTACTGTTGAATAGAATTGATATTCAAAATATACTCAATTTACCATTGAAAGCCACCCAGAGGATAAAGGTTAGATTCAAGAATTATAATATATATATTTTGACAATGTTTTTAACAATTTGTATCGGTTTTCAGTATACATGTTGTGAAGTATCTCGGAACTTCATCATCTTGGGGGCTTCTAGTGGTGGACTATATGTATTTCGTAGGCAACCTTGTGAATTTATACAGCTACTTCCAAATAAAGTGAGTGTTGTTAATTCAATCATACATATTATAAGGAATCGGAATGATAAAGAAAAAATCTATCATTTCATTTTTTAGTATACTAAAGCGAAAGTTTTAATTTTTTTCAAGAATTTTTGTACTTTAAAATGATAAATTAGAATAACGATATTCCAACACTACAGAGTAGTCAGTTACTAATTGCTAGGTAGGTATGTATTGGAAGTTATTGCATTTTAATTTTTAAACCAATTATATTATATATAATGTGCCACTATTTGTTACCACACATTTACTCGAAATTTTTTACTTTTGAACCACTGTTTTGTACGATATTTAATACTCTGGAAGAATAACGGACCTGTACCGTATATATTTGGAAACTATAGGTGTAAAATAATCAATTTAAAAATTCCACTAATGCTAAGTGGTTGAAAGTCCAAGCTTTATATAATATTATCTCATTATACCTATGTAATATATTGTTATCTATGTATAAATTAGTATTTTGTGCAATTATATGTAGTAGCTTATTTTCAGTTGGTACCAAATTAATTTCATAAAAATTACATAGGTACATACAGTATAGAAAATTTTTTTTTAAAACATATTTCTAATACAGGTATATTGTAATAGGGTTGTAATCATTCTAGTGGACAAATTATTCAAAACTAATGGTTTATTTTAATTGAAATATTTAGTTTACTATAATTAATAATAATAATATATGAACAGGAAGGATCTGTAACACAAGTTGTTATTTCTAAAGATGAAGATCTCATTGCATTTGGTACACAAAAAGGCATAGTATGCATATTGCAGAGAAATGAAAATGGGGTTGGAGCAAAATTGTTAAATAAATCTACTGAACATTTAGGTAATGAAATCACTGTTATGGAATGGACTTCAAAGAATCAATTATATTTTGGCGATTGTAATGGAAAAGTCACATCGATATATGTATCTCTATTTGTTGTGAGTTAATTAAACAGTTTAAATTATCTTTACTGGACAGATATTTTTTTTGGGGGAGGGGGGAAGGAGTTAATTGATGGTATTTTTAAACTAATTCCAAATGTATAAAAATCAAATTATGGAAATAAGCGGTTAAAAAGTAATGACCATTTGAAAATGGCAAATTTTGCACATAATTTGATACATATCTTCATCTTCTTCTCTTTTGCTTTCTCTCCCAACTATTTGGAGTCAACCACCCTTATCTCTCTAATCTTCTGTGTCTTTTTCACATATACCCACCTTCCTCGTATCACTCGCCATCACGTACCTCCACACTTCTTTTACACCTTTGGTAATCTTTTTCCATTATTGCCCTTTTCAATATCTCCCTAGGAATCCTATCATAAGCCTTCTCTAGATAAATACCATAAACAATTTATTTTTCCTTTCTCTGTACTACAATCTGTCTTACACAAAATATTGGCTCCATTGTTAATCTCCCAGGCATAAATCCAAACTAATTTCTATTAACAATTGTTTTACTTCTTACCCTTTTATCTATTATCTTTTCCCAAATCTTCATACTGTGGCTCATAAGTTTTATCCCTCTATAGTTCCCCCATCACTGTACATCTCTTTTACCCTTAAATATTGATACCACATAACTCTTCCTTTACACTTAGACACTAAGATAGTATGGACTGGAAACGAAATGGAAGGCAGATAGTAGTGGTGCAATTACATTTTGTTACTGTGAATTAGTAAGAGGCGGAATTTAAGCGATAATTTATCATGCGATCCTAGTGTACATATGCCATACCACACATACGTAGCATCATGGCTAAATATTTAGCCATGGGTAGTATGCAGACTATGTATGAATAATGAATATATTATAAAAACTATAAACTAAGTGGCATTTTAATCACATAGATTCTCCCATCTTGATATTTACCGTAACAATTTGTAACAAATTTGTCCACACGTATTAATCCGTTGTTTCCAGTCCATACTATCTTAGTTCATAGTTTCTACCACCTAGTTCTCGATTCTTAATCTATATTTTTCTTTTTGTCCACCCTCTTATTTCTATACCAAATATCCATAACCATTAACCTATGTTGTATTGTCATACTTTCACCCCGGATTACCTTACAATCTTTACACTGTTTTAAACTTCCTCTCTACCACATAAATTAATCAATTTGTGATTTGTTCCCTCCATTCCTATAGGTTATATAATGCTCTTCTCTTTTCCTAAAATAAGTGTTCACAATCGCTAATTCATTCGTTGATGCAAAGTCAAGTATTCTTTCTCCAGAATCATTCCTTTCCCCAAATTCATACCCTCCATGTACTTTATCATAATCTATTCTATCACAGCCTACATGTTCATTCATATCACCACCAATTACAATATCCTCAATTCCTTGTATTCCTTGCATTACCTCATCTATCTCTTGCCAGAACTATTCTTTCTGGCTTTCCTCACATCCCACTTGTGGAGTATATGCACTTATATTCAATACCTTACTTTATTACTCTCACTACAATTACCCTATCACTTTTCCTCATCACCTCTACCACTATTGTTTTAATTTCTTCATTCTTTATATCACTCCTACGTCATTCTTTGTAATAGTCTTTCCTGAGTATAATAATTTTATACCCCTTTCCAATTATTTTTGCTTTCTCCCCTTTCTACTTTGTTTCTTGCACACAACAAATATTCACATTCTTCCACCTCTTCAAAACTTCTGCTGACTCAGAGAGTGATTCCTGCCTGTAAAATTTCCTACATTCCACATACTTACTTTCACTTTGAACCTATCTTACGTACTCAGGTGCAAATCTAACCCAAAATACTTTGTTGCTTTCTCAACTACCTCAACTACCTCAACCAGTGACGTAGCTAGGAAAAGGGCCAGAGGAGCTATGCCTCCCTCCATCTTGGAATTTTTTTATTTTAGATTCTGAGCACATAGTTTTTCAATAATATGTTTTTTTTTTTTTGTATGTATATACAATTTTGAGTAGAATGAGTCAGTTAGAAATTTTCAGTTAAAAAGCTTTCTGATATAAAATTTGTTTTATAGTTAGTATTTAAATAATGCATTTTTTTGATTTTTCTAGTAGTTTTTTAAGTGTAAAGCAAAACAGCTGAAAATGACAAAACATTTTTATAATTCTGAAATTAATTTAGCTAGAAACTAAATTAACATCACTAAATATTAATTATAGTACAATATTAACATGATAATAATTTCAAAACTTTTTGACCGCATTCCAAAAATCTATAAAAAAAAAAAAAATTGATGCTTTAATATTTTATGTATGTATACACCTATTACTGATAAAAAGAATCAAATAGGAATTTTTAGATACAGATTTTTCTTGTTAGTACCTTATATAGAGTTCATTTTTCAGTTAGTGATTTCTTAAGCTAAGCCTTGTTTTTACATGACAAAAATACTAGTACTACGTCCTCTTACACTTAAAGGAAACCCACCATAAATGATTTGGACTAAAATGTTTGTATTATTGCTAAAGAAGTAGTAAATGAAAGTATATAATTTGTTATTTGGGGATGGATTGACCTTTTTTTCTCATAAAAAAGGGTACTCCTAATTATAACCAGTCCCTCCTTATAAAATCCTGGCTACACCATTGACCACAATTGCTGTCAAGCTGGTACTGGTAACTTCATCCCTTAGGCTATCTCCACGCCCAAGCACGTAATTTTCTCTCACTTGTTTTCTCCATGAACTTACAAGATGGAAAAACTCGCCTATATTCTTTTTAAGATACCCCATACTTTTTTGACGGGGTTTTACATCAGCTGTCGACCTAATGCAACTTTAATTAGCTGATTTTTACTATAGGTATGAAGTAACCGCGGAGGTATTCTAACCCCCTCCACAGGATACATAAAATATATTATATAATTATTTATATATTTCATATGTAATTATGTATATATAATACAATATACATATATAATTGGAATAGACTAAAGGTCTGCACACACTGACTCGATGGCAGTAGCGGTTGTAATTTATTTATTATTTACGTATATCAAAGACAATATATTATTATATACATAAAATTATAGGACCTAATCATATATTAATATAATATACATAAATAAATAATACATAGGTACGTAATTGGGGCACGTAAAAATCTGAACTGTAAAAGTCTGGACATTACAAATCTAGATTTTTAATTTTACAAGATTTTTTAAAAACTGTTTTTATTAGATATAATTTATTATATTATATTAAATGAAAAATGTTAATATTTATAACATGAATATTAGACTATTAATATTCTTCGAAAAGCTATATTTAATGCTATTTCCTCTATTAAAATAATTACAAACAATTTATTGTAACTTGTAAGTGAAGTATTGAGAGAGCTGTACTATATATAGACCAAAGGAAATTTTTTTAAAATGACTTATGGTCAATTTTAAAACGTATTTAAACATTTTAAATTTAATTTTCTTGAAATACTTATAAAGTTTGCCTATATATTACTCTTTAAAAATCAGTACGCTGACATCCTTTTTCAAAACAAACTATATGATGGCTCTTAGGGAAAAGTTATTATGTAAAAGTTGACTCATTGATATGCCTCATCATTTGTATGACGAAAATTTGCTCCCCGTCATAATGGTAGGTAGTGTAATAGTATAGTATATTAACCTCTCAATATGAATATTTACACCAATGGCCAGATTTAGGCATTATTCAAATACATTTGTATTTAGATAATTTATTAATTAGTTATGATTACATTTTTATTATTTTTCATGATTAATGATTCATGACTTTAGTAGCTTAAATTTGTTGAGATATTAATATTATTATTACAATATATGTATAGTATACATATATATATATATATAATAATTTTTAACACAGAGACATATCAACATATCCATGTGTCATCTCTTACAAAATAACTTGATTTTCCCGTAAAAACCATCTTTTATTATTTGATAAAAACCGTTTTTAAAAAATTATAAAATCCAGATTTAAAATGCCCAAACTTTTACAGTCCAGGATTTTATGCGAACCCACGTAATTATGTATATATTTATATACATGATACATTGGTATATTTATAATTTATATATAGTTAATTTTAATGTCTATTAATTATTATCTAATAAGGAAACTATATATCCCTTTGAATATGAAATATGGAAATAGGTTTTGATGAGCTTTCTTGAAGGGGCAACCTCATTCAGTATATCAGATCATATATTTTAGAGAAAATGTTTGGGTACATTTTAATGTCTGAAATTACTACATATTATTATTTACCATATTATATTATATTATATTCATAATTTAATACGGTATTTCTTCATATAATACCTGTTTTTATATCAGTTATTTATTTATGATACTTAAATGTATTTTATGTGCTCAATTATTACATTTTATTATAAGTAGGTATTTACTAAGACATAAATTTTATTTAGTAATTTTATGTATTTTATATAGGCATTATGTACTGCCACCGCGAAGGTAAAATTGATCATGCGGTATTTCACCGCTACTACTGCAGTGTGTGAACCTAGTATCTAATATACATGTAACATTTCACAGCCACCGTGGCAATGTGTGTGCAGACTGTTTAATCTAGTTTACAAAGCATTTAATAATGTCAATTGATTAGTTAAGTATTAATGCTGAAAACTATGGTTGAGGTTTACTTTTATTTCATCATATTCTCTCCCCTTCCCATCGGAGGCTTCTTTACTTTTATTTTATTTTGTCGCGATAACCTTTATTGGAACGTGCATGTATCATAATTAGTGCTATTCCAATTTCCTATGGACTATGTATGGAATTATATGTGCAATACATGCATAATCTGCCAATTTCAAATAGTTGTAACTTTACCACTTATTCTTACAACTTTATTTTCACATATTTGGAATTAGAAGAGGGAGAGCAAGGTGTCCAGTAATGTAGATTTGTTCCATTTAATTTTATTTTATTAATCGTCTAGACATTTTTTATGTATAATTAAACTTTATTTGACGTTTTACAGAGAAAAGCTATTTTTCAAACTCCCCCATATACCATGATTGAACTGGATTCAAGAATAATTCAAATAGATAGTTCAGGTGACATTTTAGTGATCTCAACATTGACAAAATGCTATGTTTGTGATATGTCCAAAGAACAGTTTAAGCAGATTGGACAAAAACCTAGAGATGGTGATTATGGTTGCTGTATTGTTGCATGGAATGAAATGAAAATATTTTCAGCTCGTCCAGGATCTAGAATTTGGGAAGTCGAGTTAAACGGTGTTGTAAAAAGTACACATCAATTAAAATACTGTTTGGCTATTCCACCAACACTAAATGTTTGCACACAAGAATCATTAGACAATAATTTATCAAATATTTCTGGTAAAAGTTGGCCACCTCAATCTCTCAATTTTAAAAAACTGCACAAAATTTGGGAAAACTGTTTACTTACATATACATCAAACAGTATATTTATACTGGATATGTTAAAAATTAATGTACTATTGTGGTGTAACGGATTTAATAATATACAAAATGTCAAGTACATTGAAGATACTATATATATATGGTCTTCAAATGGTGAATTGATTGTTGAAAAGATCATTCCCCTTCAGAATTTTTTAGTTAATTGTTATGAATGTGAAGATTACAATAAGTGTGTATCATTAATTGAACATTATTATGATAGAATAATGGTAATAAAAAAAGTTATTGATGATTTATATCCACTTGTTGATATAGATCAAAAGATAGACTTGCCAGTAAATACTAAAAATTTAATCTCAAAAATAAAAAAAAATAATTATTTAAAACAGCAATTTTTCAAGTTACCATCTGGAATTTATTCTTTGAAAAATTACGTTTATGTAAAAAAAAATCATAGACTAAAAAGAAGTTACAGTTTAATGTCTATTAAATCTAATAAATCAATATTACGTTCAAAGTCTATGCTAAATGTACATATAAGCTTAGAAAAACTGAAAAATTCTGAACAGTATCCATCTAATGACTACTCTAAATTAAACAATAAGCACATTTTTGATCAGATGTATATGGAATTAAATATTTCTTCAATTCCATTTGTGTCATTGGCTACTTCTGATGTATTTCATGATACTCTCATGGAACTTGGGTCAAATGTTACCAATAAAATCGTAAAAAGTAGTAAAACTCTTAAAGATACACTGAATAATTTAACTGCTAGTACAAGTAAAACTGATTTGATACCGTATGAGATGTCAGATATTACTAGACGATCCGAGTCTTCATCTGTCAATGAAAATGAAGTAGATGTTTCCAATTATAAATTGGACCTTGAACATCGCGAAAAACTCAATTTACTTCCAATTTTGAATATATGCAAGAAACTTCAAAATGGTTACAATTTAGATGTAGACTGTTTGCAATGCTTAGTTAGTGGTGTGTTGGATGTAAAGTTTAATTTGGAAAATGTTTTACAAGTAAACCAAACAACTTTTCCTTTTCAACAATATTTAAAAGTAAAACATTTAAACATTATTAAAAAAGCAGTGAATGACAGTTTTACCAACAATTTAATATCAATGTGGGCTGAAAAATATGCAAAAGATACATTAATTGTCAATAAATATGATTATCCAGAATTTCTGTCATACTATCTAACCGAAAGTGATTTTAAAAGAGACATGGAACTCAGTGAATTTATTACATTATTTGTTCAAGTTATAGAAGTGAATAGTATATTTGATTTTTTGCTAAATGAGAACTTGAAATGTTCATATGCAATATTCTGTAAGGTTTTAAAAATGAGTTCCAATAACAATGAAAAGACTGAAGTATCATTATTAATGTACTTAAATTCAATGTATGTATTTTTGAAATTAGACCAAATTGAATCATTTCGTACACTTGGATACAAAAGAAACATCAAACCAATATTTGTATTTTATTTAATAATGAAGTTTTCCATTCATTTAAAGACGAGTAATTATGAAAAATGCAATGCAATTTTTTTATCATATTTATCAAATTTTGATGGAAATATTTTTAATGATTGTAACATTCTTTATTATGCGGTTTATAGTTTCACAGCACTAAACCATGACACAAAACATTTATGTAAATGTGGATTTCCTTTAGGTAGTATTGTTGGCAAATTTAAAAATCTTGGACAAATACTTATTGAATACTTATCTACTGCTAACATTAATTTGGATCAGTTGCATATCATTTTACATAAATTTACAACATGTAATTCTATTACTCATTCATTAGAAGATGTGATCAAATGTTTTTGTAAACAAGTGCCTCATTTGTGGCACATTGTTTTAGAATCAAATTTAGAGTTGAATAATTCCAAGAACACAAAAATTATTCTTTCTATACATTTGGGTTTGTTGGATCAGTTAGATTTACATTTGAACGATAAAAGCAAAATGTTGTTTGATAAAGTCTTCACGTTAAATTATTATTTCAAGAAAGGCCTTTGTTTGAATTGTGGTAATGTCGGGGAAAAAAATCAAGGAATTGAATGGACCGATTTAGCTACTTTGGCATTTCAATATTTAAGTCCAGAAGAAATTGAATGTTTGCTCCATAAACATAGAGATCATATACCACGTGGTGATATTGATACTTGGTAATATTTTTAGTATAAATTGTAATTTTAGATTAAATTTAAATTGAACTAAATTAAATTTTACCAAAACTAACAAAATATATAAATTAAAGTGTTTTGATGTTTTCAGGTTTTATCAAAGTTGTATTTTGACGCAGTTGGTGGGTTTAAACTTGAAAAAGTCTATAATACAAACTTTGAAACATCATAATAACATATCAACAATGAGCATAAAGGTAAATATCAAAATGATTCTTTGTATTTTAAAGTCTACAGAAATTAAATGAATACATAATATTTTATTTATTTATGTATTTTTGATAGAGTTGTAAGAATCTTTCAATGGCCTTGGAAAAAGATACAGGTACAACAGTCCAATTAAAGAATTTATATTCAAAAAAATCACACTGGGGTACAAAAATTGATGTAAAGAATGGTTATTGTGTGTGGTGTTCATTACCATTGAACTCTGAGCCTTTAATTCGAGGCAAAAATAATGGACTTATATCATTTAAATGTGGACACACTTTTCATACCGTGTGTATTAACCATCAAACAGATAATATTCAATGTGCAGTTTGTCAAAGAAAATCAACGTAAAATATGAATGACCTCTAAGAGTTGGAAAAATTCTAAAGTTTATTATGTTAGTTTTTTAAATTTTAATTTTAATCAATGCCAGTCAATCAAAATAGACTTGGGAATTTCCTATCCCTTATTTTTGAATTATTTGTTTAATACTTTAATGTAAAATTTTTACCTAGGTACATTTCAATGTTACATTGTTACACTGCTACATTGTATTGCCTATAAGTAGTTAATAATAATAAATATAAATTATAATTTATAAAAATGTAATATTACATTTAAGTTAAAACAAAAATTATGTGATTATTTCAAATGCAATATTACAACAATTTGTTTATATTGTTGAAATTGATAAATTATTTTTTTTTTTTAAAAATTATTTTTGTTATTTGTTATTATTAAGTAAATTATTATTGAATGTATTTTTTTCTTAGATAGCCTATGTGATTTAATGTATGTAATATTTATTATATTTCAATTTAGTATGGTAGCCAGAAAGGTACAACTTCCAGATGGTCTGTGTATGTATCTATATTTATTTATTTTTAAATATATGTTAATAGTTATTGTGTTATGTGTTAAACGGGTTTTAATTATCTGGTTTCACCTCTCCCCCTTGAGAAATTTCTGATTACACCATTGCTTTTATTTGATATTCATACTGTCAGTCCATGTAAATATTAACTTGGCTTCATCTATGAGTATTCTATTGTATATATACAACATAACTGTTAAAAAACACGACACATCAAAATAATTGAAAACTGGATGTTGCCATTCATTTTGCTGTTAGTTACAATTAATACGAGCAATGGCAGCAGTGAAATATGGATTTATTTTTTTAATATTATCAAAGGTAATATACATAGTTTTATTTAATAGTTTAATAAAAACAAGTATGTGATCTTGATCTACCTATATGTAGGAGTCGGGAGATATACCTAGATGCTTATAAGTTATATAATTTATAAGTTATAAGTTTTAAGTTTATAACTTATAAGTTATAATAAAGAATTGGTGTAATATAAATGTTTTGTTATGGAAAAGTTTGATTTTTTTTTTGCCTGATTACAATACTAACTTGATTTTTGAAAAAATATGAGAAAGTAAAAATTTTGTTCATACGATTTTACATTTACATAATATTTAATCATACTTTGGTTGTATACACAAATTAAAATGAAATAGCTCTATTAGCCTCTATTACTTAACATCACAGCCCTTAACGAAATATTATCTGTTTCTAGGCAAAACATGAAATAAAAAGTCAAATGTTCTAAACCATTTTTGGAAAACTAATATATTTATATCACAGATAATAAATATATTAGGTTTAAGAGAAATGATTTATAAATAAATATAAACAAATTATCAAATTATTTTAGTTAGTAATGTAATAAATATCTACATTTATTTACAATTATTTTTCGTTAATTCAAATCAAAATAATCCGATACAGTTAAATATACCAAATAATGGACAAGCTAATAATGGTCAACCTCAAAAAATGGCCCACGTACAATCATCTCAATTAAATTCACTATTACAAGACGGACAAAAACCAGAATCACTCAAAATTTCTTCTTCGGCAAAAATACCTCAAAATCAATTATCTATTAACCAATATCAATCAACACCTACAAAATTCATGGTTTCGAGTTCCGATGGAAATCCTGGTAATAATGATGAACATAATCCAGTTTACATGTCTTTGCCAACATTTTCACAAGAATTACAACAAATAAATAATACACCACAATCATCATCATACGAGCCAATTGGTACTATTTCATTACCCGATAAAAATGATTTGCAAGATATAAACAATGCACAAAAACAACCATCTGACGATTTGATAGATAATGACTTGATAGATAATTCTCAGTCAGATATTACACAAAACGATCAATTGTTTACAAAAATTAAATCAATATCACTATCAAAATACGACTTGCCTGATGAATACAAAGTTAAAGGTGATCCGTATCATCCCAAGTCATCTACAATAAGTGAGTATGATACACAATCATTAGAAAACTCGTTAGACGATATACGACCAACGCCAATGCAAGTGTCTGGAGATTCAAATTTATTAGAAACAGTTTTGGAGGATTCCATAACGCAATACTGGAATGAACTCGATAAATCGCGTATATATGCTAATCCCCAAGACATTAATTTATTAAATCTTCCTCCTGTACAATCACAATTATCAACAATGAATATTCATGATAATAGTGGTTCAAATAATATTAATAAATTCAATTCTCAATCCACGCCAACCTCATGGTTTTTTAACTCGCCCCCAAACAATTTTGATTATCAACAACTGAATTCGAATACGTATCAATTGCCACCAAATGAATTATTTCATTCTCATCAAAACCGAATGACATATAATCAAAAGCCTGCGTTAAATAATTACCATAATTTCCTAGACACATCCTCATTTATTAATCAAAATCAGATGATTTCTAATATACTGCCAAATATAAATGATCAATCAGATTCTACGGATAATGGAAATATGTACAAGGTCGATACAATGAATCCTTCACCTTACCCTACCTCCTGGTCATTATTAAAACACGATTACTCAAAAAAACAACAGCCTAATCAATATGATTATTCGAGTATTGATAATAGTAGATTGGGTATTTTTGAAACGCCATCGACATTACACCAAAATAATAACATGCAGAAATTTTCTAATCAGCCATCTTCAAACGATATGTCTCTACAATACTTGACAAATACCATGTCAAACGAAGCTCAGATTCCATCGTATGGAACTGAGGCAATATTTGAAATGACTAAAAAATATTTCCCATATGCTCCAGAAAGTCAACAAATTAGCTTAACACGTGCAGTCATACAATCCACCATGCTCGCTCTTCGAAAGATGTTGAATACAGTTATAAGTTCTTTATTTGTGAGTATTTTGTAGAATTTTAACACGAAATAAGTATTTATTTATTTTTTTTTTATGAGTAGAGTCAAAGAGTAAAACGAGACTTTAATATATTCAGTCAATTTTCAAGTTTGATTCCTGAGACTACCAAAGACATTTTTAGTTTTCCATCATCTAGCACTTTGACAAAAAAAGATCATCGTCAATCTACCACTTCTCTCCCAACTGCGACGAATACGAATTTATACTTTAATCAACCCATGACAACTGCAAGTAATGTGTATCAAACTACCACAACTTCTTCTGAAAGTCAACCTAATGCAGTAAATACTATGCAACTACAACATATGTATGATGGTAGAGGAACCAATACATATATTTCTGGATTACAGAATAATATTGGAGTAGCACAGCCAATAACAAACTTACGGGAATATGTTTTTGATGGTTTGGCCGACGAGATTAGGAAAGCGATTAATTTAAATTTACCCGATTCGTATACAAGCAATAGTCCGGAAGTAAAAGATTACATCAGGCAAATTATTTTGGTCGATAGAATAGTTTTCCAAGATCAGGTGAGCGAATTTTATATTAATTACCTACCTATTACGTTTTTAAACAATAATTAATGTCCCCATATATTCGAGCGTGTATATGTATCAGAAAACTTTGTTTGATTCGCTGAAATAAAAAACATATTTTTGAATATACATAAACTACTTACCTACTAAAATATAAATCCAATATCCGAAAAAATAATTATTGAGATTTAGAATGTCCAGATGTCAATAATAAAATATTGGTCCGAAGACTTTAGAAATTTAGAATACAAAAATAAACCAGTCAATAGGGAATGGATGCACTTCCCTCATCGGATAGGATATAGGTAGATATTAGTCGAGGTAGTGGCGTTAGTTGGATCAGTTCTATAAAGGCAGGCCCGTCCCGTGGGGAAGGGGTGTCTCACCCCCTCCCCATCACGGAAAGCAACCGGCAAAATTAAGTTCAGTCCGCAAATAGTAGAAAAAGTCGAAGCACTTTTTTTTTTTGATTATTTTTACATTTTTACCCCCCCCCCCTAAAAAAAAATCTTTTTTCGGGACGGCCCTGTATAATGGGTAGCAAAACCCAATTTTTTGTTGTTCCTTTTCCATTTTTCCATAGGCACAAATAGATGGAGAGAAGAGGAATAATCCCTCCTAAAATGTATAATATTTCAGGTATAGGAAAAAAATTCTAGAGTTAAAAATTGCCTGACAACAGTTTTTTTTCGAAAAACAACCATTCTTTAGGAAAAATTAAAAATATAAGTAATCCAGACACAAAATTTAATGGTGAAAGTTAGTCCATCCATCCTCAAACAGGATAATAAACGAATAGGTATCTATATATATATTGTGGAGGTGGTATTAGAGTGACTTCAATAGTAAATGAAATTAGAAAGAATAGATCCAGATGACAGGACATTTATTAAAAAGGGAAGAGACAAAAGCAGTATGATTATTAAAGGAAATGTATGTTGAAGGAATGAGGGGAAGAGGAAGACCGATTAAGAGACGAGTGGGTGTAGGTGATGTGGATGCGGTAGATAAAGTTAAGTGGAAGGGATGGATTAAAGTAGCTGACCCCAAATAGTTGATTGAGAAGAAGTCACGAGAATTTGTGACTGTTATATAAGTACCTACTATATAAATTATTACAAACCTAAAATTACGAAAATAATGCACTTTTAATTGCGTTAGGTATATACCTGCCTAGTACCTATACCTATAGTAATAAGTATAGGTTATACCATTGATTATATATTATATTATAATATATAATCAATGGTTGTACCTATACTTATTTCAAGAATAATGTTGTCATCTTCAGCGCAGTTTAAAGTGTATTATTTTTGCGGTTTTGGTTTAAAATATTGCGGTTAAAGTTTAGAAGAGCGGAGTGGTTTGAGTAGATACGTACCTACTATAAACAAGTACCTATGCTATATATACCTCATCCCTTCACACACCTCCTATCTAAACTTGAAATGCTTATAACTAATGAATTACTGGTCTTAATATTCAATATTTTATACATCAACATTTTCAGAAAAATATTCTGCGTCGGAATATGAAGTCCGATGTACAGATTACCATTTAAGGAAAGTATAAAACCTAAACGAGATGGGAAAGCGAGCGTGCTAAATCCTGGTTTCTAAACGTACATATTATTTTAAACAATAATCTAAAAATAATATAAAACAAAACGAATAATATCTTTATCCCTGTTAACCAAATCAACAAAATCGTAATAATGTACAAGTAACTACGAGCAGACAGACAGACACGGACGAACGGACACAACGGGGATATAAGGTGTATAATGTTTATAAACCTAAAAATAATAAAAAAAATTCTAATTTTTTATTAAAATGTAGTGAAATGACTAATGAGGATCTCAGTTTATAAAAAACAAAAATTTAAAAATTCACCTCTGTTATTCTTAAATGGTGAGAACATTAACATAATTACCCTGTATATTATTATAAATCACATTTTTATTTTATTTTTAACAATAATACGTACCTATACTATTATTACTCGAATATAGTTTTATAGAATGCAATGAATTATCACTTATCAGTGTTATCACCAGTTTAATGAGTCTACAAGATCAGTATCTTACCCGACGAGCGAAGTGCTTCCACTCTCTAATTGCCACCTTTTAGGCTCTAAGCAGGTTTTATAAAAAAAAAAACAAATAGTAGTTTTACAATTATGTTTATTGTTATTATTTTATATCTGGAAACTACTTTTCGACCAGAAGACTTGACCCAATCGATCAAACACGTGACCCCATTTTCCGGTAGCAGATTTGATCAGGATAGACTATTTTGACGAGGTCATATTTTATTTTGCTTGTGTAAAAAAATGACTTCATTATGCCGTTCCCCGTTTAAAAAAATGTCCCAGAGTATAGGTATCTCTATTTCATTTATTTATACAAAAAAAAAATCTATCATTAAGATACAACAATATTAAGCATCGTAAAGGAAAATTTATTCGTCTCGGTGATCCAGCCGAATCCTGATCTTTGGATAATATTTTGAGGCGTTATGGTGAACGGTTTGTACTAAATGGTTTGCGGGCCCCAATGAGCAAAAAAAATCCCGTAAAACCTTAGTGCAAAATAAAATTGTATTATTTGGATTTTTGAGCAAAAAAAAGACCGTTATCTTACACCACGTATCGTTGGCCATGGGTTTAAAATAATATATGGGTCCTACGGTAGGACTCCTACCTTTATATTTATATAGGCACGTTAAAATTATATAATAGACTAATTTTATGATTCAGAGAATTTAGAATAATTTTTCTCATATTCTTGTTATATCGGATGAAATGATTTAAACTATCCACGGTTGGATATTTTGATTGTTTTTTAATGGCTGCAAAGCGTTTATAGTACCTATTTAAATTGTTATTATTTTTGCATTTTACGTATAGACGGTCCAATATTGTTTTATTTTTAGACATTGTTTAATATATAATTTGCGTATTATCCATTTATCCTATTAAATTAAACAGTTGAAAGATCAAAATGAGTTAATTCTCGAGGAAAGAAACAAACTTAAACGACTTCAAAACTTTTATGGCTTTAATCTTCTAAAAATATTTAAAAATAGAACTGATGATAGGTATAGCTGTATACCGCCTACTCAATATATTGACGAATCAAGCTGTAATTGGTAGTAAATCATACACAACTCAACAATAATAATAATAATATACAGTACCTACCTACGTAACTTGCTTACAAAATATACAAGCCCATAATAATTTTTGGTTTTTCTATATATATTATACGCATGAAAATATGCTTTTGATAAATTAAATTTATTCTGTATGGGTACTTGTAGTTAAAATTCACGATATTTAATCAACTCTCGTCGAATTATCTGAAAATGAATAATTATATTTTAAAAATCGTACGAGCAAAAATGTATTGGTAGGTGGTACCTATTATATATTTATCAATAATAACGCGTATTTTAAAATATTTCCAATTATGCGTTTTGGGCCGAGACAAACGGTATAAAACAAAAATGGGAGCATATCTCGATATAGTTAAGTATATAATAGGTACCTATACCACAGTCATATTTTTTTTTATTCGTGACAATACAGCTATTTATATAGTTATTTATATCGACGACTATTTGAGCCGATCGTTTGACAGCCCAGCAGCTGCGTGTAACGTCATGATATCGCCATCATATTATAATAATATTTATTTTTATTATAATAAAAGTTTATTACGATCGTAATATTGGAAATTTCAACACACGCAATACAAACACGAATTCAATACAAACACACATGTGGCATTTACCCGTATAATATATGTACGTAACAACAAAAAAAATGCTTACCTATTGATTTTACCACAGAATATATTCTGTGATTTTACGTTGATGTGTTATTATATCATTATTATTATTTGTCTATAGTGTTTTGCGAACATTATTCACGTAGGTACCCAATGTTTTTTTCAATCGGATTATTATTATTATTATTATTCTATAACGACCGTCGTGGCCCGGACTTGAATCGTATTTACATTCAAATCACATATAGGTACCTATATCGATACTGCATAATTATGCGATAACTACCCCACCAATATATTATTATATCATATTTCATAATTACAATATAATTTTCGTTTTTTTTTTTTCGTTTTGAAAATGAATGTCTTCTTTGATAACATATCTATTTGATCGATTATTATCAAAATAATATTGTGCATATACCTATATATTTAAACAAAAAAATATGCAAATCTTCTTCTTCTCCTTCGCCTTCTCTCCAAACTATTTGTGGTCGGCCATCCTGGTCCTACACTTCCACTTAACTCTATCTCCTGCATCTTCTTCACTTACTCCCACCTTCCTCATATCACTCGCCATCACACCCACCATCTCTTTTTCGGTCTTTCTCTCCCCCTCTTACCAACAACATGCATTTCCCTTACTAATCTTACTGCCTCAGTCTCTTCCCTCCTTAATACATGCCCGAGCCATCTTAATCTATTCTCTCTCATTTTGTCTACTATCGAAGCTAC
>JAIPRL010006326.1:0-27920 GCA_025469235.1 Pemphigus obesinymphae
CAAAATCGTATTTTTCGTAATTTTTTGGTAGTTTTTGCTTACGCATTAAAAAACTATTATGAAAATCGAAAAATGACCTCTTAAAAGTACCAACTAGATGCAATTTGCTACCGGAAACGGGTATGAGTGTAAAGATCGGAGCATTCCTTCTGGTAGAAAAAGTGTTTACAGAAAAATAATAATAAAAAAAAAATAAACATCATTGTAAAACCATAAGCTTCCTCGCTACGCTCAGAATCTAAAAACTAAAAATATTTATTAAAAATTAGTCTTTTTAAGTAGGTAAAGGTAAAAAATTTTTAAATTTTTATTTCTAATATATTAAGATTCCTTCTTAACTTAATAAAACTATTTATATATATAGTTATTATATACAACTATACAAACTAAAACATTTTATTTATATTAGTTTTATAGGAATAAATATGAAAAAGTAAAAAGTCGATCAAAAATAGGGAGTTTTCAAAGCTGCAGTATTACGGACAACTCAATCAACAATGGACAAAAATAGATATTTTTTATTTGTATAAAACTTGTTACAAAGAACCGTCTTAAAAATTTTATTGAACTATAGTTAGGTATATATGCATTTTTAAAAAATTATTTAATATAAAATTATATTACTTATTTTAATTATGTTCAAAAGTTAATGATTTAAAAACAATTTTTGATTTGACAATTCTTTTTATAGCTGTTCCAATGTTTTTCCGTATGCCATAGTATTTTATGTGCATACCTACTTATATGATTGTGTTGATAAGTCTTACTGTTGCATTTAAATCATAATCTATGTACTTACTTACTTACTTACGTACCAATATGTTTTTTTTAAAAGTGTCGTAGTTCATTAACTGATCGATTATGATTAAAAATATTGACATTGATGCTAAAAGCCACTTTAGTTTACATAAAAGATGTATCAAATGTTGAATAAATTTCCGAGGGGTTCCAGACCCCCCTCACTTATAATTATAGATACTTAGTATACTACTACTATATAAAATGTAGATACTTACCTAATAAAATATAAAATTACAATGTCTATGCTGCAATTAGTCTATGGCACAGAACATAATATTATGTCTTTGGATATCTATCAATAACATAAACGATCATTGACAATCTAAATATTGAATATATTTCAGAAATTCTATGGATTTATACATCAATATAATTTATTAAATAATACCAAATACTATAAATGAGAATACGGGAAACTCAATGATATCAACTGGCGACATAGGGATCGATTTCACTGGTGGTTGCCTATATAAAATGCCTTAAAATATAATCGTTTAATCTATGTTTATTATGGATAAAAATTAGAATTTACATAAAAAATGATAACGGAATAATATAACGACAAATAATAATAAAGATTACTTTTAGTTATTTACAATTTACATAATTATTTCATCACGGACTTAAATTTTCAGGTTTTATTTATTGAATATTCTGTACATGATAAAGAATAAATTTATAATGATTTTGTATATACTATGATTATTTAAGTACAACCTTTTTTAATTTTGGATTTTTTGTAACAACTTTATATTATGATGGTAAGTTATCATTGAGATTTTAATGTAACAATTAATTAATACATTTAAAAGTTTTGTAATAAATTTATGTTTACAGTCGGCACATATATTTATTGTCGACCTTATGAATAATTACAATTATCAGAATTCCCATTATATCATTTACATAATATCTAAACAACAATAATAATATATTAATATATATATATATATATATATTATATGGATGGTATATATATGGATGTAAAGGAAGAAGAAGGTAAATGTTAAAATAAATATACAACAATTTATTATATTTACCTATTGCCTCATTTAACACTTAATATTATGTAAATAGTTATAGGTACTCAGATAAATTATATATACCTACTAATATCTATAATAACAATTAAAAGTATATAACAAAAATGCATTATTAATAGTTCATTACAATTTAAATATGCCACCATTGTTTTCACTTTTGTTATCACTTATCAAATTGTTTTAAGGGGATGAATAGGCAACCACTAATGAAATTGATTGCCACAGTGTCTGACAAATCTTTTTTAAAAGAAAAAAAATTTTTTACTCATTTATAAATTATCCGATCATTAGTTTTTGTTAAAAATTGTGTCTAGTATTCATATATTATACAAATAAAAATTAACATAAAATAATGAACTATTAACTACGTACACATATTTCAACAACCATTTTGTTATTTTCAGTCCCAACCAAAAACTTCGTGATTTAATTAATTTTTTCGGGTATAAGAAACTATAGAATATCTGAGATAAAAATGACTTATCCTGTTTCGATGCGATGTGAAAAACCAAAGTATTTATATACAAAAAAAATCATGTCTATACTATTTTTTTTAATTTCAATATAAGTACCTATTAAAATAATAGTTGTAACTAGTGGCATATTTTCGTTATTATTTATAAGTAAAGGTAAGATAATACAGTAGAATAATATTAATATAGGTAGCTATAAAATATTTAACGCTTCGAACCATTTAAATTTATTTGAGTATAAAAGTATATTCAAATTGTTTTAAAATTTAATTTTTATTTATCAATACCTAACCACTAATACTTTCAGTTTTCAATTAATTAATTCTAACTTGTATTTATGTACATATGTTATATTTATAATATGTGAAGCCATTTTGTGGATATTTTTGAATTCATTTAATTCATTTTTTTATATAATTCAGTTATACACTTATCATATGAATATGTATGTTTTAATAACCACGATAAAAGATTATTACACGATATTTTTTTAAACAATTATTTTCTAAGCCTAAGAAAATAAGTAATAAACAGTTTTTTTGGCTTTACGGTTTAGTTATTCCATATAAATTATAAAAAAATCGAAAAATGACCCGCTTAAATTTATCATCTTGACCAAATGTTGGTACTATACCTACCAATAAATGGATTCAAGTATTCTAATTGAAATTTCATAGAAATATAAAATCAACATAATTGGAAAATTAAAACATCTGTATATTACAATGAAGAGTGCTGTTTCGTGTGTCTATTGTTTTTTTAATTTTTTTTTTCAAGTCGCCTTAACTTAGCTATTGCAGGATGTTGGTATATTATACATTTATACACTTCACGTTTTAATTGCTATCTTGCAGTTTAACATTAGTATACATAACTGTTTTTATGGTTGAAAGCGAATATATTCGAGTATATAATACGTGTATTTAGACCAATAAGGTAATAAGCAAAGCATATTCCCAGTAGTTAGTCAAAATTAAATTTTGAAAATTAATTTGAGTTAATTTATTTCTATTAATTCCATTTCTATTTATTTCTATATGTTTTGTAGGATTAACAGTTTAAATTAAAAGATTAATTAAAAAAAAATAAATAAAAAATGGAAACAACTTTTTATAACCTTATACCGAATTACGAATATGTACCTATAATTTTCGTTTGTTCCCATAAATTTTAACCCCGACTTAACAAATGATTCTTTTTATCAAAATCATATCATACTTGATAAAATATACAATATATATATATATATATATATATGGTCATAATATGATTGGTATATAACAATAGATATTTTTTGATATTATGAGATATGGATTTTACTGGTAAAGAAATGTTACTAATGTAATATGTATTACAAATAATTATTATCATAAAATATTATAATCTCTATGAGGATACTAACAGGATCTCCATCAATATAAATATAGAACTTAAATATCAGTTGAATTTTAGTTATATTTAGAGTTGAAACACCCATTATTCAATATAAATTAAAAAATATATTATAAGTACCTATCAATGGTTAAAAAAAATTGAAAAATTAAAAACTAAATAATATGCAACTTCATTGTTAAATTATATTAAACAAAAATATTCACGTTAAAAAAACCTAAACGCGTTTTTATAACTTTTAAATGAATGTGAAGTTAGCGAATTGACGCGTGCTTTTGACGTTGTAGCCTTTGGAGGAGAGTTCGTCGGAGATTTCAGATTCCGATATGTCGTTCGGGAGGTCTTCTATGATGATTTTGAGCACTCTTTCGTCGGGAAGGGGAAGTGTATGAAATTCAGAGTTAGTTTTAGTTAGGCGACGTTGGACAATTCTGAAAACGTCGATGTCAACGCACTGGAGTTAAATGGAAGAGCCGAGGTGGGATTTTGCTTGGAGCGAGGAATCAGGGAGAGTGATCATGAGTTTACTAGCTACCTGTCTCCAGGCGGTGCTCTGGATAAAAATAGGGGGAATTTTTGGTTTTGGAGTGTCGTCCATATGGTGATTGAGTTGATAGGACTGACTTGCTTTGTGGGGGGGGGGTACTCTGTCTCAAGCTTGAGCTTCTTCCAGAGGGTCGGATGTTTAAGGAGTTGTGAGGTGGTGAGAGGGTGAATTTATGGTTTATGAATTTTAGAAATTGAGAGGACGGTTTCTTTTGTGGCCGTTGAGTAGGCTGGGGCGGGTTGAGATTGACTTGATGTGTGGAAAGGGGGACGAAGTGATCAACTGTTGGAGTTTGGTGGAGGTGGCATTTGTAAATTCGAGAATCGACGGGATGTTGGTGGATTTCCTAATGGAGTAGTTGCTAACATAGAATGGGAGGTCTGTGATTTGGCGGAGAGTTTTATTTTGGACGGCTTCTATGCGGGACCAGTTGGTGTTCGAAATATTGGAAGCCCATGCGGGGGAGGGGTATGTTAGGATGGGGCGCATGTAGGCTTTGAAGATGTAGAGTTGATAGGAGAGTCGGAGAGGGAATTTGTTGTAGAAGAGGAGTTGGTTGGAGTGATAGGACGGGAAGGAGATAGGGATTTGCGGAGCGTTGAATTTTTTGGTTTTGTCCAATGAAGGACTCATCCGAGGATGAGCGAAAGCTGCTGTTTAGAGATTTTGAAGGTGGGGGACGTTTGAATCCTTTGCTCATGGTGGATGACGAAAGAGGGAGATCGACGACGAAATGTTTTGCGTCTGTCAGTGAGCGGTGCCACGGTACAGGGTGGGTCGAAGAGAGCGTACAGACCGTGAGAAGACCGCGTGCGTCGCACGACATCCGCGTGGTGTAAATTTTCTAGGCCAGGGGCCTTGTGGGCGAGAGCTTGTCTTAAACGACGATCGCTTGGTGTGCTGCAACTGACGTCACGTGGTGTGCATCAACAGACGTCCTGATTGGACAAAAGATCTGAACGGATATAATATCTTACGTTATAACATACTGATATACCGTAGGGTAAATTGATAATATTGTTATAGCCATCACACGTGATTCATGATTTCGTGAACATTTTGTTTATTCGTGTTTGTATATATAAAAGGGTGCGACATCGTGTTTACAAAAAAACCGTACCCTGCAGCATCTGTAAATAGAATAAATACAAAATTATATTATAAACAAGTTAGGAATACCCACTCTGCTAGCGTGCTAAATTCCCGGCTTCTAAACGTATACCTATATTAAACAATAATCTAAAAACATTATAATAAACAAAACGAATAATATATATATATATATATATATATCGATATATCACCCTAGTAACCAAATCAAAAATAATACTCGTAACTATGTAATAAAAATATTATAAAACGAATAATACCTATCTCCTTGGTAATAATCAAATCAACAATCGTAACTATATGTATACTAGTAATGACAGACGGACGGGCACAACGGGGATATTAAAAACCCAGACTTAGATTTTAATTTAATATTCTATATTCCTATCTTTATTTATAATCTTACATTTGAACTAATTTTATTCACAACTGCGTTTTGAAATATTGACGTTATAAAGATTTTGTGGGTAGTATATATAATATGTTAAGCCAATTTTGCAACGTATCATTACTGACAAATTATTTAATTTATTTATAAATCATACATATATAATTATATATATATATATTATTATTATTATTTGTATAATAATTACTATTTAGTAAGATATTTAAGCTTAAAAATTTTTTTTTGGCTTTAGAAGGAATTATTTGATGATAATTACTTAATTTAATTGTCTAATTTGTTGTCCAATCTTTAATTTGTTCGTATAATATTTTTTCCGCGGTGTTTTGTTATTTGTGACAAAATATTTAATAATAATAATATAGGTACCTATATAATATATGAATAATGTAGTTATACTATTTTCAAATCAAATTTCATTTACTGTAATTTAGATTTTAGATGAATCAAAGTAATAGATATTTACTAACCAGCGATATTAATTTTATTTGGTATTTTATAAAAAATCAATATTAAAGGAGAAGGTATATATAAGGTATACCTATATGTATAAGAGGTGTGTCAGGAATTGCAATTCCATTGTTTATAAAAATATTTTTATTGTACAATTGTACGAAATAATAAATAATAATTAACAACATATTATGTTATAACTTGTAATAATATTATATACCCACCTGCAGACAACCTTGATAAGACTATAATTTTTTTAATATTATACCTATACTGTATATAATTGTGTATCAGTGCAAATAATTTTGAATTTCAATAATTAATCATTCAAGAATTGTATTATTTTTCTTGGTTTCTGGTAAACCACACTACTTACAATACTTATACTAATATTGCGTTTTGTGATTTTATTATAATTATTTAAAATAATTCGTATTTAATAATTGTATTATACATTGTAATCCATTTATATATACATGTAGATATTTATACATTATAAATAGGCGTTCCTTGATAAATAAATTAAGGGGTACGCTGTTAAACATGTAAAAAATGAAGAGTAGCTCCGTCCCCCTGCGTCCCTCACCACTGAAAGCAATGATGATTAATTATTGAGTTTGATAAATATGATTTTGAACGGAACTTCGATGATTTTTTTTTTTTTTTGTGAAAATGGAAAAAATTATCATTCTAAAGTGGTTCTCACTTCCTTATAAAATTGGTCTTTTTCAAATGTATTAGAAATATAATATATTAACCAGTATTTAAAAATTTTACTCGAATATTTTATATGCAAAATGATGTGTTCCCTATGTAAATAATAATCGATTAGTCCAAAGCATAATTATGCTAAATCATATCATACCCATAGTATAGCAAAATAATAATTATTACTAACAATAAAAATTATTGTAACTAAAAAAAAAAAATACATATAAAAAAAAATAATACATTAAATTTTTGTTTCGTTTAATCGTTTAAACCAACAATACCAGTTTTTTTTTTTTTTATTAGTTTGTTACAGTAACTACTCACTGGTAACAATGAATTCAGTAGGGTATTTACGATTTCCGTCTGGGGAATAATATTAGAAAAAAATCGGCACATCTGTTGAATTTTGCAACAATCAAAATTGTATCTAAAAATATCTATACAATTATCAGATGGGAATTTTATGCTTGTCCCTCAATATTATTTAAAAAAATATAATAGTGGAAATACTATGGAAGAGTATAATTACTAATAAGTTAGTTTTGTATAAATGTATATAATACACCTAATAGGAAATAAAAAATTATAGGTATAATATTAAATTCAATTTAAATCATTTTTTTAATCATCTTTTGAAAATGTTGACAAACTATAATATTCGTAAAAATAATAAAATAACTAATAAACAAAATGCAGTATAACGTTAAATTTTTTTAAAAATTAAAAATAAGCAAGAATATACTGTATCTATATACACATTTATGTCCAAATGTCATATATTAATTTCAAAAAAACATTTAATTGACGAACGGTTTTTGTAAGTTTTATGATTTTCATATGTTTATAATGATACGGAATTTTTCTGTCGCATACAAAATAATTTCATCGCGCAAGACTTTGCTATATTTTAATTTCAGAAAAAACTTTCTATGTCACTACTCACTCTCTTACAGGCATAATTGTGTCCTTAGGATAGTATATACATTTAATACGATTGTAAATCATCGAAGTATAGGTATAATAAATAATAATACTTGATTGATCATCAACAATTCCATTAGGTATTTAAAAATGACTGCATCTTATTCAGTTTCATATATTTATCCATAATCATTCATTACCTGATTATTTCACATTAGTATA
Source organism: Pemphigus obesinymphae (assembly GCA_025469235.1). Lineage (NCBI taxonomy): Eukaryota > Metazoa > Arthropoda > Insecta > Hemiptera > Aphididae > Pemphigus > Pemphigus obesinymphae. The sequence continues at coordinate 8,080 of JAIPRL010006326.1, forward strand.
TATTTAAAATTAAAAAATATATGTCGCCCAGTCTTCGATAATAAAATACATTAAGCGGCAATATATTTTCATTGGGCGACATTTACGTCACCTAGTTTATTAAGCAGAAAAAATACACTGAATTACGATTACGGTTCAAGTTAAAAAAAAAAATTCAATTGATTTTTCTTTTTTTAAAGGCTCTGGGGTGATATATCACCCAGATCACCCCCCGTAAATATGCCACTGAATGAATTTAACAGACTAATATTATTGTGCCATTGGTTGACGGATCTCCTAGAATCAACCTTTACAGTCGAACCCATTGAACTAACACCATAACACCAACGATTTTAATTTATTCTCAGATTGTTGTTTACATTACATTCGTCTGCTATTAGGCGTCTAATCCATTCATGATGCTCACGATTCGCAATGTAGGTAGGTATACAATATATATACTTGAAAAGAGAAATGTCCAAAAAAGAGTTAATACAGAGAATAATTAAATCTATTATAGTTATAGTTACACGCTTATGCCGTATAAGTATATTATATATATATGCAATTATGGGCATTAAAGTGTTAACAAGTTAATAGTTAAATTATAAGTTAAGTTAATTTTTATAAAAGTTTTTTTTTTTTAAAGTTAACTTTTAACTCAACTTTTTATATTTGATTTTTGTTAACAACTCCTTTTTGGTTATATTAACTTTTATATAACGAGTTACTTTTAATTAAAACTCACTTACGTTCATTTTCAAATAATTGATACATTTTGATTTAATATTGTGTCTATTGTTAAAATGATTCAATAGAAATAAAGTTGTTTTGGTCGTTTCTGATAAATATTATATTATAAGAATTACTTATTTCCCGGAAATATAAATACAACAAGAATACCTGTATATTATATAATAATCTACTCGTAAAATAAATTAAGGAAATCATTAGATTTTCCACCAATAAACAACATTTAGGTAGATATTAGGTACTAATTTGCAATGAGTAATATCATGTTTATTGTTTGTTTTATTGTTATGTTTTTATTGTTAATTTTAATAATAATTATTATCAATACATTGTAGTACTTTCAATGATATTATGTTAATGATTTTTAAAAATATTATAATCCTCACCCAAAGTTAAAAAATAACAGTATTTTGAAAAAAATAATATACCTACTTAATTTAACTGTGTTATCTTAAATGTTATATAGACTTGTATGAAAAAAAAATGAACTTATTATAATAATTCTTTACTTAATCGTAAAGAAAAAGAAAATAACTATTAACTTTAAACTTTTACTATTTTTTTCTATTAACTTATCCGAGTTAAAAAAAAATCATCAACTTACCCAGCAATGTATATATGTATATGTGTATATATTGTGAATGTATACAATATAGCCACTTGAAAAGAAAAATTTCCCAAAAATGATCAAAAATTCATTAACAGAGGATAATAAAATATTTTCATCGTATAAATGTTTACAATGTAAGTCATATATTGAATGGAAGGCAGTTTTCCTTAGTTAGGTATAGTTATGTATTAAATATACTACGGTGAATGACTTTATACATCATATAGATGGAAGTTTTTCTTCTACCCCAAGGAAATCACTGAAAACATTGATAAATTCTGTATGGAGTAGGACTATTTAAAACCGATTTCCTATATCATATTAACGTCAAATCTTCTCCTTGACTTCTTCTGGTCAAAAATGTGTACACAGAAAACAAAATAAATATTGTAAAATCAATAACTTTCTCACTCCGCTCAAAATCTAAAATTAAACCTTAAACATTTCTGGCACTCAAAATATTTAAAAAGTCAATTATCATTTTCCATATTATTATCATTTTATATCTCTAATAAAAATTACTTGGCAGTTCAAATTATCTATTAAAATTCTTCAATTATTACAACAGTTATGAAATATTTCGCGTTACATAATATACATTATTTACAGCAACTATAAGTTCTTTAAGTACTAAAAGAGAGTTTAAAATCTGAAAATGTAATATAAGTTAAACTATAAATATTCAAAAATCTCAAAAATCGTCACATTTTTTTTTATAGTCATTAAAAGTTTTTAAACAACATTTACTATGTAAAATTCCTCTACAAAATTTAAATTTAAATGATATAAAAATTCCGAAAAAAATGTCGAAAAACTTCAATTTTCACAGTGTATGTAATTACTATTATAGTATTATACGCATGGAGGTACGTTATTAACTTTTTTAACATTTATTTGGCAATATATTATACCGAGTTCTGTTCACAAGAGTTGGGTCAAATTATTTATTTTTTAATATATATGATTATTATATATTAGTAAAAAAAATCTTCGAATAATGTAAACAGTCCATTATAAAATATTATAGTGTTGTATTTTGTTTGACAGTTTTACATTATCTGAAAATGGATTTTTTTTTTTTTTGAAACCTGCAGTAATAGTAACAGTGAAACATGTAGTAATAATATAAAACACTTATACTAGACCTATATAATACTCTATATATTAGGCGTTATTTTTTCATTATACTTGTAATTTGTATTATATTATTATTTTTATAATATATTAAAAAAAAAAAAAAAATTTAATTGTGTTTGTTGTTTTTGAAAACATTGCGTATGATTAACCGCAATAATTATTAATAATTTATTAACTTGATATTGTATTGTAACTATATTATGAAAATTATTACAAAATATTGTTTTAAAGTTATACGATTATATCATCTTGATCTTATTATTATTGAACTCGTACAATAATAGTGTTTGTGTAGTTGTAAATAATATTATGGAATTTTAATATTATTATCGAGTCTAACCATATATTACCTTATTACAAACTGTGTAATTCATATTTTAAAGTATTTATTTTTTTTTTTTTTATATAGATAGCCAAACAATATATACAGTCAAACAGTAAAATACAAACAACGAAAATCGTTATATTTTGTTCATGATTACATAATATATTTATAAAAAATAATAGTTGGATTACAATACTATGTGTATGTGTATAATTATCAACGGAACTTTTTATTTATTTTTAATCTATTTTTCGGACATTTATTTTGGATCTTAAATAAAATGGAGTCAATGAACTTTACAATATAATATTATACTCATAGGCATGATAGACCTATACGTTGGAATAATATATGTATAATGTATATATATATATATATATAATATGTACCAACGTATTGGCTATTATATCATTATGTAACATGTATATATTGTATAATATACTGTACATATGTATATACGCATTTAAGAATAAAGATTTAATACATTTTATCCAAACAGGTTTACTATATATAGTTAACATTTATGATATTCAGTTCTCATAAAAAACCTATATATATTTTTTTAATATTACATTAAAAATATATAAAATTTACATTATTTAAAGAAGAACGTCGCGCTGTTTTTTTTTTATTTTTTTTTTTTGTCCAACATTATATTACGAAGAAAATTGAAAAATAATGTTTCGCGACTCGCTGGTACGAACCCTTCTGGCTACAGCCTGTCGTCTCGAAGACCCGCCGAGTTACCTTCTCCGAAAAGACGAAAAAACTTATATCGTGTCTTTGTGTTTCGATAACACTAATGCATAAAAAAAAAAAAAATAAAAAATTCGTTTTTTTTTTTTTTTTTTATATTGTAACGCATCGAACATTTTAAACGCATTATAAATGTATTAGTGTTATCGCATAAAAATTATATTGCAACAAGGTGTATTATCTATCGTTTTGATATGTTACAAATGTTGGCCCTTAACTACGGCTGTAGCCTGCAGGAGGAATATTATGCCCGCGCCATTCAATGTTTGTCTAATATGTAACGCGTATAGGTAGACAAATGACGGGCGTGGCGTCTTCTTGATTATATATATGTTTTGTGGTATTTCTGATTACTTATTTGTAATGACGTAGGTAGTCAAGAATTTAATTTTGATTTATGTAAAATAGGAAAAAAATATAACTGTGACGTAGATATTATGCATATATTATATTAATTTTGTAATACAGTATTATATATTTATAATATTCTTAATCAATTCTAAAGTTGTTTTTCATAAAATATTGAAAACATCCTTATTATTAACGCACTTATGTGTGATGGGATGGTTCGTTTTTGTTATTAGTAGATAATTTCTATTATGTCGTCACTTCGGGAAAAATAAATCTTTTCTGATGGTAGAAAGATTGAAGAATAATGTAAAAATAATATTATTCCAAATATAAGATATCAATATTGTTGAATCTACAAGACATATTTACTTAGTTTATTATCTCATTGATTTTATTCTTAAATCATTATACCTATACTATTTATTAATTTATTGTATGAGATTGTAAGTTTGAACATCATAACTTAGTAAAATGTATATAACGTACCTATATAAGATACATTATATATTTCATTATTTTGCATATACATATAAACATGATATACTACAATTATTATTGTGTTTAATATATGTATAAGTATTTTATTGATTTAATTTAGATTTACCGAAGTCGAGGTGAAAGATATAATTGACATTTTAAATGAATAGCACTCACATAATTCATATTTAACAATTATAATACAGAATTAATTTAAATGTGAAGATTATGATAGGTGTATAATAGTGCTGCAACCGAAAGCTGTTAATCATTATTTTTATATTACATGTCTATAGATTATATATGATATAGGTATTTATTTTAAGGTATCAGTAAAAATCTGCGATATTATATAAATATATATATATTTTTTTATCGTACTTTCATTTTACAATTTTGATTTAAAATCGTTTTATTACTTCGCATTATAATATAAAATCGAATACTATATGCGTATCATTTTATATATTATAAATCTTGTATTAGATTTTTTTTTCGGCCTCAGTGAATTATTATTTTTACATTTTTCCAATTACAAAACTGCATAGAGAATACAAAAACAAAAAATATAACGAAATATTTTATATTGATTTTTTACTTACACGATATAATATGTAGTGTTATAGAAATTAAAAAGCATATATACAATATTACAGCGAGAATACATAAACATTAAATATTCCCTAATTTAAATGTTAAAAATACCGTGTATTTATTAGTTATTATATTTTAGTCATATAGATTTTGATATGATAGGAAATCGGTTCTAGATAATACTTAATACAGTATTTTTTTAATTTTTCCAGTAATTTCCTTAGGATAGAAGAAAAACTTCCTTCTATACAGTGTATTTAGTTATACACCGTATACATACGTACGTATACGTTCCTATATACTATACATAACTATATCCAAGGAAAATTACCTTCTTTTATTAAATCTATACGGTGTAATTATTTTAGATTTTATTATTCCTTGTTAAGAGGACACCACACATGCAATTTTTAAGATGTTCCCTATAGGCAATTTTATGAAATTTTTAAATTTTTAAATTTTAAAAATTAAAATCTTATAATTATTGAAAAATATTTAAGTACATTTTAAAAATATATCTGTGTCAGTACCACTTTTTATTGTTGCGTAATCACGACATTTGTAAACAAAACTGTTTTGCGAGAAAAATAGTTCTTGAACTGTAGTTGTACTTAATTAAAAAAACCAAATTTCGACACATTATTATAGACAAAATTATCTGTGAACTACCGCCGTCTTTTTTCGATATTATAAGTATAATTGATGTTATGCCATCTAAAAAAATCTCCCAAAAATGGTTTTTATAAAATTAATAATTTTTTCAAGATTTCATGGTTTTTTTTAGAAAAGATGACGGTGGAACACATTAGGTAGGTATCTTAATTACAACTACAGCCCAAGAACAATTTTTTCTCGCAAAGCAGTTTTTTACGATAAAATAATGTGTGTCGTCCTCTTAACGATTTTTTGGTCATTTTTTGTAAAATTTTTTCTCCAAGCGGCTTTATTGTATACATATTGTGAGCATCGTGGACGATTAGACCCTTAATAGCAGAGTAGCAGACGAATGCAATGTAAACAACAGTTTGAGAACAAATTACAATCGTTATGGTGATATGGTGTTAGTTCAGTGGGTTCGACTATAAAGTTTGATTCTATAGGAAGTCCGTCAACCATGATATAATAATATTAGTCTGTTTAATTTATTATTGCCAGTTTTATAATTATCGTTGTAGTTACAATTATTTTACTAGGTATACCTATAGTATGATTTAGAATAATAATTATTCTTTGGCCCAATCGCTTATTATTTACATGGACGACGCCCAATTTTGTATAGAATTCGAGTAAAATTGTTCAAATACTGGATTAATATATATATATATATATATATATAATATATTTAAAATAACTTTTTTGTAAGAAAATGTATTCTATAGTTGGTACTTTAAAAAGGTCATTTTTTGATTTTCATAAAAAAAATAAAATAAAAATTATATCGAAGCTCCGCTTAAAATCGTATTTATCGAACGCAATGATTTGCCATTGCTTTCAATTGTAAAATAACAATAATAAACTATCTTGTTCAAGGACCGAAGGGACGATTTGTCAACTAGGTGGAGGACCACCTATATCCTATCCAACGTACGAAGTGCTTCCTTGGTTTTTTTTTCTTTTGTTTTTATCTATTTATTTTATTTGTTTATTTATACTGTAATAATTGTTTAAAATGGTAACTAAATTTATATTTATATTTAAAAATATAAAGAAGTGTCTACAAAAATATCAAGTAACACAAAATGTAATATTAATATAAAATAATATAATTACATATATTACAAGTACGAAATAATTATCAATAGTTATTAAAAATTTCAATAAGCTCCAGCCTAAGTTAGGGTTGATATTAGGGTTTTATAGACTCTAGTTTATAATATTTGTTATATTTTCAGCTATTTAAATTTAAATCTTAAAGAATTTAAATTATTAAAATGAACTTAGTTATAAAATCTCATAAATCAAAATGTTCCCAGTATTTCCCGGAAATAGAACATCACTAGATACCTATAATACGGTAGGCGTTAACTTATAATAGCTAGGAATCAATCTCTTAATTTAGCAGGCCAAAATGATTTGAACTGTTATTCACAGACTGTGACCTAATAGTATTACTAATTTTAAATAATAAGTACCAAACATATATACATAAAACACAAAATAAAAGTATTATAAAATATTAGAATAAACGAGTACTTATATGAAATATGGATGGGTTTCATAATAATATCTCACGAGAAAAAATTATCAAAAATATAAATTCGAGTACAATATATGCATAGTATTAAAAAATGTAAAAATATTTTCCCAATACTTACTATTATTATTATTATTTACCCCATTAGTCGTGTTCTAATTTTAATTTATTTTAAATAAATGTTTCATCTATCCGATATGTGTTTATAATATATAAAAATAACATATTATGTTATTATTTATTGAAAAAAATTGTTATTTAAATATATTATGCCTATTATTTTGAAAAATACAAATTTGGGTTTATTTTAAATATATCTAGTAGAATAATTATTAATGTTTAACGAGTGGGTGGAAAATTAACGACATTTTAGATATTACAATTTTTTAGACATCGACACTGGTAACCCGGTCGTGATGTAATTTTTACTACCTATACGATAATAAATCTATAACTGTACATAAAATTTAAAAATTGTTACGATTGAGCCATATAATATTTTTAATTGTAAAAAAATCATGTACTTATCTATTTATTGTATACTCATCAATATTTTTATTTATTATAAATAAAATTTTGGCGTTTTTAAATAGTGCACGTGCCGAATAAAGGTCAACGAACGTCGCAACGCCGGCAATAAATAATTGGAAGACGAAATATTATATAGTTTAAGCGTACGGACAGAAATGTAAATATGGACGGATACGACTTTAGGACCCAGTGAGTACGAAAAGTTATTAATGATATAAAAGCAATCGACTCGGAAGACTCGTATTTAAAATGGGTCAAATTAGTTTTCCTCATATGCTACATATCGGGTGTAATACAAAACGAGTCGACAATATTGATTGGACACGGCCGTACGAATAAAATAAGACATTATTTCTTATACCTAATATACCGATAATGTCACACTTCTTAACATTACATTACGCAAACATTCACTGAACCAAATATATCAGTGATTTCAATAAAAATATAGATTAATTTAATAATATGGTTGTTAATATACGTCCAATAAGATGTTTGTTGATTTAGAAATAAAATGTTTGTTTATTTAACAGTAAAATAACAAAATGTATTATTGATTGAACGATATCTTTTATCAATATCTTGGGTAAAATTGTCCAATTGAATACAAATTTATTTGAATTAACAAATATTTTGTTAATTCAATTATAAATATTTAGTGTTCATTTTTTTCTTTCTTCTTCGTAGAACAAACGCCCATTTGTTAATCGAAATAGTCAATTTAAACAGAATATTTTTTCAATTTAAGAACATACTTTATTATAACAATAAAATCTGTATTAATTTTACAAATTATTTTTATTAAATTATAACATATATTTTGTGAAATTTACAAAATAAATTTGTTATTGTAAACACATTTTTATTAATTTAACAATATATACATTAAAATAAATAAAAATTTTATTATTTCAACAAATATTCGTCGTTTGTTAAAATGTGATTATTGCATATTGTTAATTCTACCAATGATATTTGGTTCAGTGTTTGTGACCACGGCAGGAACTTTGTGCAGCTATATAATGCCAAAAACAGGAGGGAGGTGCTTCTTTGCATCCTTGAATTTTATACACAACAAACAGCAGCAAGAGGTCAACAAACACTGCGAGGCGCAAGCAATGAGTAGTTTAGTTTAGGTAGGTATTGCGAGAGTTCGTGTACGGAAATCTCGAGGTGCATCGCACGTATATAATATATATCGCGAACGGGGTAAATATCATTTGAAATGACAAATTATCATCGAGTACACAACAAGACTTTTATTGATTTTTTTCATATTGAAAGTCTACATTAAATTTAAAAGTTTTATTTTAGTATAGGAATACGACGTTTTTGATTATCGGCAAAAAATAAAAATAAAACTCAAATTTTAAGTTTTCAAAAAAAAAAAAAAAAAAAAAATATAATAATAATAATTGAATAATTTAAACGGTAAAGAAAATGACAAATAAACAAATTCGTTTCCTAAAGTGATGAAGGTAAGATAACAAGATATTAAACGCTTTGAAATTTCAATATACGAGTAAGGCTATATATCTTTATCGTAAGGTATATAAAGGCCTTAAGTCAAAAAATTTATTTTTTGACATATGATAGTTATTGTCTTGTGATTTTTATATTATGCGTTATTAACTCAAGATCTGTATACCATGCGTTATAGAGTCATATTATTAATACATGGTATAAAAGTCTTAAGTCAAAAATCATTAGATGTTTAAATTTATTTGTATTATTATTATTTCATAACCAATTAGCGTTAGTGACTTAATACCTCAATACCATGCGTTAAAAATATAATGTGTACTGTTTAAATTTAGCTAACACGTGTTAAAGCATTACTTTTTACAAAATAGTTTATTTATTGATAAATTATATTGACTATATACAAAATTTTAAACTAATAAGGTTAATAACACATGATCGAGTAATTTATAAAAAAAAAAACACTATGTTTATTTCAAGAAAGAAGAAGAAATTAATGTCAATTAATATTTTTTAATTTAATAATCTTCACAGCTGTAAATGTCAATAAATATATTATACACTTATCAATCTAATCAAATAATACTAATAATAATATGTATAATTTATTCTATATAAATACTCAAAATTTTTAAAAATACTAATAATTTGAATTAATTATTGTATTTAATTATGTATTAATTATTAATGTTACAGATTATATTTATTGTTATATTGTTATTTTTCGTAACGTCACCTAACTATGGGACGTTGATTATAGTTGATAAATTACGAAAAAAAGCATTGAAAATAACTCACAAGCATCCAATTTGCCAGATTTATAATAACAGGTAAAATATAAAAGCAATAACTGATCTAATGATACTATTAGTATATCTTAAGAGAGAGAACAAACTCATTTTTAAAGGGGTTCTGTATAGGGAATTTTTAAGTCATTTTAAGTAAAATAAAAATTTAATAATTTAAATATAATCCCGTGTTAGTACCACATTTTATTGTTGTGCAATCATCATAATATTTGTTAAAAAAACAAAAAATGTACACGAAACCATGAAAATAGGTTTATAAAGTAATTTTAGAGTTAAAATGTCTATTATATAATTGATAGAAGATATATTTTGGCGTGAACCACGTTCTAAATTTACGTTTTTTAATTAAAAAACCTCGTTTAATTTTTTTTATAAATTTACATTAATAAAATGTATTGTAGTTTAAAATAAATATAAAAATTAACTTTTTAAAACTTCAATACCATTTTTTAAATTAGTTAATTGAAAAAAACCAAAACAAGATTCACTCCAAAACATGGGCACCCATAGGATCAATTTCATGGGGGGTGGGTACAAATTAAAATATTTTATATTTATTGTAAAAATTTTAGCGAATACCGGAATAATAATCCCTAAATTTTTGAAGTGGTTAAAACCCAATTTTGGGTTTAGAACAATAGTTTAGGCATCAAATTTTAAAAATGTATCAATCTTAATCCGGTATCAAAAATAGCAACTTTTATATTTGACATCACATTCCAATAGGTAATTATTTTTTACATAAATTTTGATGCCTAAATAATGTCTTAAACCTAAAATTGACGGAGTTATAGCCGCTTTAAAAATTTGGGGATTATTATTCCGATTACCGTTTCAGCAATATTCCATTAGTAGGCAATTCTTCGGGGTGTCATGTTCTTCTCCTGAACCAATGACGCTATAGACAATCAAATTCTACATTTACAGACTTGGTCCTTCCAAAGAATTATTTAGTCGAAAAGAATTGAAAATTTGATTTGTGCATAAAATTGTTTTTTAATATAATATTTAGATAACTAAAAACGTTATGATTTAATTTCCATTGGTTGGGTTATAATTGAAGAATTATGTCAGGAGAAATTTCAAATTTTTTTTTCTGCATTTGAATTGTTTTGAAAAACATCATCATAGATTTGAATTATTTTATTTTGAATTCTATGTGATACATATTTAAATTTCCCAGAGATTGTGTCCATATGGTTTGATAAAATGTCATCTCCAAATCAATTCGAAATTCTAATAAATTATTTTACAAATTTAGATAAAGACGATATGAAAATTATATTTATAAAGTTCACATAATGGTGACAATGGTAAATCTAATCACATAATATATTAATACTGATATTATCTTAAATAAATTACCTACATTTTTCATAGAATTTTTTTGAAATTCTCCGGGGGGGAATATCCCTCCCCTGACCAACCTATAGACCTATATGTATAGATTTTTTACTTAAACTCTTAGTTTATGGCCACGTTTTAACAGTTTTGCATAAACATGTTTTCTCAAGTAATTAATATACTATGTCTTAAAAGGAATTGTTCATTATAATATTATATTCTTTTAAAAAAATAAAGATTTATAAATTCTGTATTTTTTTAAATAATCAGTTAAGCTACAGATTACTATTGTATGTTAATTATACCTATGTAATAGTAATATCTAGGTAAATAATATAATGTAGTAAAAAAATGTAAAAATAATAATATACAATTTTAAGATAGGTAACCAATTTAAAGAATTGAATTTCAGAATATTTGTTCATTAAATTGGTTATTTTGAAATTGGAAAAAATATTTATTTTTTAGTATAATTACTGGTCTATATTATTATTATTAAATAAAACAACAGTTTAAAAATCTTTATTTACTCATAGTTAGCCTCTTGACACCGTGCACATAATATACTTATATACCTATTATTCAATATTATAATATATCAAATTATAAAAATATTATAATAATTTATTACATATTCAATGTTGTAATTGTATTTCATTAATTACATTCATTCATGAATATTAAGCGTGATCAAGAATATTTGTTACTTTCCAAATATTTGGTTACCAAAAATGAATTATTCAAGATACCTATAATATTATTTTTATGTAATTATATATATATATATATATATCACTGTTATCTATAGTGTTATCATAATTCACAGATATTAATTAAAATTATTGAAACACATTACACGTATATAATTAAATAATTTATATACCTACCAAAAATATAGCAATCCTATATCCGGTAGGTACACTATGAACGAGCAATTACTAATTAATATTAATGATTGTAATTGACCAAGAGTATAATAAAACTTCATCAGGTGAAACTATTTTACGAGGACAAGATGTGCATTTTCATTAGATTTGATCGTGATGAACGAGAACAATGTATTTCTCTATATTTGAGAGGGGATAAAAGTATAAATAAATATACAAAAAAAAAATGTAAAAACAACAGTTTGACCCAAGGATTTTTGAAGTCTAACAACAAGTATAATTAACAAATTTATCTTCGGGTGAATTGCTCTTAATTTTAAATTACGAATATGTTATTGTTATTTATTAAATTATTTCTTGGTGTTTCTTATAACATACCTACCTATTTATTTTAATATTTTGAATGCTAAAAAAACACTTCCTATATATTATGGTCTATTTTCGCCATACACAATACCTATAAGTATATAGACCTACCTAATATATGGTTAAGTTGTAACAAAGTAATTAACAATAATTGTATAATATTTAGATATGTATATATATAGGTACTATCTATATTATACATTTATACATAACAATTGGCAGATTTAATGACTATGTAATTTTGTTTGTAGTTACCCAAAATAATAACCGAACATAGGTACTCATAAATATATATATTAAGGATAATTTTGTAAATTATTCTTATTTTTACATGGGCGTTTTATAGTAGCTAATTTTTATCTATTACCGGCAACTTCATAATATAAGTAGATATAATACTGATATAAGTACCTACCAACTATAACGTATCGTTTGAGACATATTGGAATTTTCATTTGTAGCTACCAATATAGAAAATCGAAAGTTCATTAGAGTTAGGAAAGTCGCTACACCCGACTACATCCAACACAGAGTCGTGTTCAGTACATTTTTTTTTATAGTTTCGAGGAGAGGAATATTTAATATTTAAAATTGATAACGAAAATAGTTCGATATATTTACATTATTCGTACATTTTTCGAAGCCCCCGGACTAATGGATACAGGGAAGCACCGTTTAGTCCCGGTTCGCCTATAATCCTGTTTCACCGTCAAATAAACCGGTTTTATACAAATTGAAAAAAAATCCCGATTCACCGAATGCCGTTTTGCCCAAATAATTTTTCCGTTTTATTCAGGTTTGTTACCTTCTCAGAGAAGTTGCATCCATCATCCATCTACAGACTATATGTTCACATAAATGTACCTGCAGAATATTGAAACACACATTTTTTCATATAAACCATAGTTCCAAACACAAAATTGACCGAGTTACTGCTGTTTCAAATATTAAAAGTAAATAAAGTTTTGATTCTACGCTTACAAAGAGAAGAACGTTTCTGATATGTTTTTTGAAATGTACGTTTTAAAAAAAAAAATTGATAATATGACTAAAAATATGCCTAAACATAATTAACTACTGAAAAATATAATATTGAAAAGATTTGAAAAATACAAAAAAAAAAAAAAAACCATTAATACAAATGTCGCAGAAAAGTTACATTGAATTTAAAATAATAAATAATAAAAAAAAAAAAAAAAAAAATAGATTTATATATATATATATGCGATTGAAACACATTTTATAGATTACGTGCAGAGCGAAGTCATTAGTTTTACAATAACGTTTATTTTTTTTCTATAAACAACTTTTCGATCAGTAGACTTGATCCAAACATTACGCGTGTACCGATTTTCTAGTAGGAAATTTGATCGAAATAATTTTTTAACTAATTATTATTAGTCTTTGAAGTGGTTATTTTTAGATTTTAGACTCTTCAATAAACGCGTAAAAATAAAAATTACCGCATTTCACATTTTTGCGCGTATCCTATAGTGATTTTACACCTTTTAAAATGTTATTATAAATAAAATAGTATTAATAATATAAATAAGATTACATTTGATCCTATAATTTCATCTAACACTGTATTGTTAAACATATACAACTGAAAATAATAGTCCTGTATATTACGCTGAAGTTCTGCTCAGAATCATGTATTGAAAAAAAAAAACCTTTTAACATTTGTTTCAAATGCAATGCATTTGCCAAAAGGATCTTATCAGACGAATGAAGTGCCTTCGCCCTCTACTGACACGCAACGCGCGAAATGCTTCTACCCCTTACTGACCAACGTTTTATATTTTATCTTTTTGTTGATATGTAATCTTATAAGTACTAAGAATAAAATTGTAATCAGTTTTTTCTTTAAATTCCAACAAATCTTATAAAAATAACTTAAAATTACCTAAAAATGTCAAATAGAAATTATTAAAAATCATCCAAGACGTCAAAAACAATTATTGACTTCCGAGATCTAGACTGAATTACTGATTAGTTCTTACTAAAGGTTTTTCATCTTTAATTGAAAAAACTGAACTCCTGAAATTACTGAGGATTATACACATATATTTTCATACATTTATGATGGGGGTCAAATCTTATGGCTTCTCCTTGAGCACGCCCTTCGTCAGTTCCTAAAATATTCTGATTTTCGTACTACACAATAATACATTTTTTTCTTCTTCGAATGATCTTTTTTTTTTCCATCATTAATAATATAATTTATAATATGTAGAAATAGTACTATAAAATTGGAAATTTAAGAAGTTAATTAAATTTTTGAAATTATATTTTTTATTTTTGTTTATATATAGTAGTAGGTACTTGAGAAAATATAAAAGCGAAGTTAGTTAAGCAGAGAGTATAATATGGAAAGACTATAACCAAACATATTATTTAATGAGGTTAGAATCGCCCGCGCCATTCCATACATGCGAATAATATTTTGCGCTGAGTGAACCTCGACTCGACTCCATCATAATAGATATAAAATTTTTAAAAACATTTAAGTTATCAAATCAACACTTGTGGATAGGGTTATAATTTATTATTGAAAGTATTTATATACGATTTGTAGTGTCAATTTTTGATTTACGTAAAAAAAAAATCATATTCGCTTCTCCCCCTATGTATATAGATTGATTTAATACAGTATAATATTATATATATTCGTCAGGATGGGATTGCTGCACTTGCTGCACTTCCATCAAACTCCTAGCCAAACATCAATAAAAATGTATAAATCTACCTCGACAAATACATTATTTACCTCTCGTATAACTGTATAAGTTTCTACTTTTCAATACCTTAATTTTAAAAAGAAACATCAGTACTTTATCATTATTTCTATTTTTAAATTCTAATATTTGAAATATATAAATAAATTTCTTTTTAGATAAGATCTAGAACATGTAAGTACCTAGGTACTAACATTGATCACATATAATTGAGTATACATAATAACCAATTGTACTAATAAGGTGATGTTTAATAATTACTTAAATAACTAATAATTAAAATATATTTTTAAAATTTATTCTTTTTTAATAGAAATTTTTTTTTAATATAATATATAAATACCAATATACTTTAAATTAAACCATTTTAATTGTAAGTTAGAATAAATTCGTCTGGTAAATTTAAACTTGGGTATACCAATTTATAAATTTATCGCTGAATAAACAATAAATAATGGGATTTAAAATATTTTTGTAGCCATTTATTTATGAAATTTAATTCTCATCGTGTAAATTAGTTACGAAGATGTAAAAAGGTCAAATATTTCTTAGTTTATGATTAAAGATTAAATTAAAAATAAAAGTAGAAAAAATCGAAATGCGTATTAGTAGCCGGATCCGGATACATGGTTCAATTCTTGAGAACTTCCCTTAAATCCATGATAGCCTCTTTTCTAAATTCAATTATTGAAAAACAATGAGAGATAAAAGATAATATAGATATTCTTATCTTCAAATTTGATTAATATAGATTTATATGTCGATATTATCGTAAACAAAAATTAAAACATAGTATATTTTGTACTATTGCATTTATATACCAAATTAATATTCTAACAGCGACTAACCTTAAAGAATACATATCTGTCATAAAAAAACACAGTCATGTGTATAATTGTTATACAATAGCTCAATTCTTAACAGTTCATGCATGACAGTTACGATTAACAAAATTTATTATAGTTTTAAAATCTTGAATATTTACTAGTTTGGTTCAAGTTCAAGTTTATTTCCTATGGTTTAAATAAAATAAAAATATATT
This sequence comes from Pemphigus obesinymphae, assembly GCA_025469235.1. Taxonomy (NCBI): domain Eukaryota; kingdom Metazoa; phylum Arthropoda; class Insecta; order Hemiptera; family Aphididae; genus Pemphigus; species Pemphigus obesinymphae. Next base: position 24,455 of record JAIPRL010006326.1, read on the forward strand.
ATAATAATAAAGGGACTTAATATATTCAAATTTCAAAAGAGCTCAATAGTACGTCTTATATAGGTTTTATATACTGTATAAACACTAAACAGTAAGTACTGCAACAAATATCATATATTTTTAATTTAAACATCACTAGCGTCAAGTTTACTTGTACGTCTACTTGTAAAATTCTACACTAAATTAATTCTATTTTCAAAATGTACAATATTTAATTCAAAATTACGACCAGATGTGAATGCAGAATTTCATTTAAAAGTGGGTATTAGTGAAGTATATTAATAAACCGCAAATGACCTTGCATTTAGCACAAATTCTTATATAAAAAAATAATTGAAATAAATAGGTTAGATAAAAGGTAGGTAACTAAGGATACAAAGTATTATAATGCTTCCTGAAAATTAATTTTACGAATTGACTAGATACCTTGAAATGTTTTGGGACTCAAGACAAATCACAAATTTCGAATTAGAAACATTTTAACAACTATAAATACAAGTAGGTAGTATAGGTATTATTATGATCGTGTTTCCGGGTTACAGTGCACTCGAAAGTATAATATAATAATATACTATATACTTATTTTTCACTTAGATACTATATATTTCATATTATTTTAAAAATACTAAAGATAAGATACTCACTATACGCTGTCAGATAAAAATAAGCCAATATTACGTTTAAATTAATATTAATTATAATGTATGAACTTCTCATAAGTACATTCTTTATAGTAAGATAATGTAATAAATAATTAGATATAATCGTATACCTGTAGATATCTGACAAAGAGATATCTTTAGTATCTCTATAAGTATCTATCTGACCAGGAGTAACACTGAAAAAAGTTAATAACTTAATTTTTCAAAATAGAACGAGCAAAAAAAAAAAAAAAGAAAAGGTCATCAATATTTTTGTCGAAACGTTGAAAAGTATTAACTTCGGGTGGCTAAATTCTAAATACGTCTGTGTCCATAGGTCTTTCTATTTTTTATACTTCATGTTTGTATATATAATACATAATTAGGTGTTGAGAATATTTAAAATTTATGATGTATGAGTATATATAATACTCAATTAGGTGTTGAGAATATTTAAAATTCAATTCAATTTCAATAAAATTGGATTAGTCAATTATGGAAGTATTATGCTTTGAAATTATTGATTACAGGAATGAAATACAAGTCCTGTTACAAAAAAATCCATTATTTGTTTACGAATCGATGTTTGTTGAATCAGTAGATTTATTTTATAAAATCTGCCGAGGTGCACAGAGAGGTCCAAATCAAAAAATTGATTTCATATATCCAGGTAGAAATGAAAATAAGTATAAAATATGTACCATTACTGCTGGAAATTCTAAATGTGATATATTATTTCAATTTAGGCACAAAATGGTGTGGACCAGGTAATATTGCGAAAAATTATTCAGACCTTGGAGTTTATCGAGAAGAAGATATTTGTTGTCGAGAACATGATCATTGTACCAGAACTTTAGAAACCGGTCAATGTTATTTTAATCTATGTAATACTTCTCCTTACACTAGGTAAATATTGTTTTATTTTATTTTCTCAGTCTTACTATGTTTTGTAATTATTATTATTATTTATGTAAAAAAAAAATGTTTTGACTTTTTTATTACAGTATTTTTCGTTATGTGTTTATGTAAACTCAGTAGCATAATTGTGACGGCCAAGAATGCAACTGCTCCCTATAAATTTATTTATAATAGAGGAGGCGGAGTTATTAAAATTACATAAATTTATTGCTTTTTAGCCCAACCCCAGTTTTTTTCTCAACGATGCCCATGTGTAATTTATTAAGTATTCTGTTTATTCTATTGGTCATAATTTTTTAAATTAATTTCATTAAAGTTTTTATGTAAAATATTTTGCATATTATGCACAATGCAACTTTTTTTCAAAATGATGACCATCATTTTTTATTAAGAATTTTTTGTATGGCATTCATCTATGAATATCAATGGTTGAATCTAAATTATCTTTTAAAATTTTAAATGCATTTATTTACCCCCCCCCCGATATTATCGTTTCTCTCAATTTCCTTTGATACTCTCACAATGAACTTCCTCAGCTCCCGGTAAATTTAATTTTAATTTTAACTTTAAACTATATCTCCATATTTTCACAGATGTTTCAGTTTATTTTGGTTTTGCAAGCTTTTCATTATTTTTACATAAACTTAATTTCTTTTTCTCTTTATAGCATTAAATTAATTTACCTAAAAAAATGTAATGGCTATTAAAAGTTTATTTTACAAATAAAATGAAATTTAATTTTAATGAATATGCTTTTAAACAATTAAGTTACCACTTTGTATAAGATTACGGACTTTTAATCTCGGGAGTTGTGCGTTCAAATCACACGTTTGGCGCCAATCTATCGTTCATGTAAAATTAACATGAATGCATACGACACTAACATACATCAAATAATTCCAACGTTACTGTTTGAATCTAAACAACCACAAAAACATATGCAGAATCATATACAAATCAAAAGTATAATTTTTAAGCAATACACTTTTTGACCTTTACACCCCTACACCTTCAAGCAAACGACCACGAAGACGAGTGCAGAATGGATTTAAAAGACCAAAAGATAATGAACCAAAGGCATCTACAATAAAATGGTAGACAATATTGTGAAAACACATTTATGAAAATTTTAAATATTTAAATACAAAACTATAAAACATGCAACACACGACGACCAAACTCCCCTTAGGTCTGACTAACCAGCGCTTAAGAGGACGTGATACCCGTATTTGTTGTCTTCGTCTAACCAACTGATAATATACGAAATTTACGTTCAGAATTTATATCACAACCATGTCATTTCTAATATTAGAGTAAATTAGATATTAAATATATCTATATAATAAATTAGTAATTAAACCTATTACTAAATTTATTGGTGAGATAATTTTGTTAATTTTTTTATTTTTTTAAAGAGATATAACTATTTTAAAAACTCATTTATTAAAATAGTTGAATTTTTCTTTAAAATTAAAATTTAGGAAAAACGACAACTTTAGAGCATAGATAATAATTTCGTCTACAAATTTGGTAATAGGTCAATTTACTCTAATATTAAAAACGACAAAGTTGTGATACAAATGCTAAACGTAAATTTTGTATATTGACAGTTGGTTAGACGGAGACAACAAATACGGATATCACGTCCTCTTTTAGTTATTGTCTCAGATTATTTACTTCATCAACTTATTTACTACGTTTAAATAATTTATACGATATAATGAATACCTGTTATAGGTATTAGTTATTTATTTAGCGTATGGTTTGTGATTACATGCATTAGAGTTATAATATGGCAACGTACAGTAAATTTAATTAATTAATATATAACAGATGAATAAAATAAAAATAAACAAGTAAAATAAGAGAAAATATGAGTAATATTAATAAGGTAACGGTAAGGTATT
>JAIPRL010006327.1:4613-27910 GCA_025469235.1 Pemphigus obesinymphae
CTCATTAATACAAATATTCATATCACTATAATATATTAACATTTTCAAAAAATCATCCAGGACTATACAACAAATATCAGTCTGCGTCTAAACATCGCCATCAAAGAGTACCAATACAAAATCGCACTATTTTCAAAAGGACATGCAATACAGGCATACATCATTGCAGATAAATAATTTCAACTACAGCACATAAATACCAAAGCTCACAAAGTGCAAGTTTAACATATATTAAACTTTAATCAAAATCATGTGTATTCAATACGAAAACTGTAAAGAAACAAAAATTAAATTACTACTTAAACTAATGCATACAGTAAAATAACCAAAAATTAAGAAAAATACAGTAAATCAACGTCAATACTACATCAATTCATTCAATTATTAAATCCAAATCAAAAGCAACAGATACAAAAATACATAAAATACATATACATACATAAACTTTTAAATAAATAACACACACACACACACACAAAATATACACAATACTCAAACAAATAAATTATGTATATCTGTCACATATATATGTATTTTTACTTTTTTTTTATTTTATTTATGATCAATATTAATTAATTGACCTATGTTAATTATACTTACGTAAATAGAAATTTCATTATTAATATTATAAAACATACATAGGTAGTCCTATATCGACAATTGAAATTGTAAAGCCATAATCCTCAATATTTATGTAAACTATCACTAATCATTATCTAATATTATAACTTACTTATCAAAACATAATAATATTATTAATTATCATTAATTTTAGTAAAATAATAATAATTAGGTATATATTAAACATGAATATTTTAATAAACACAATATGTATATTGTACAACAATAATATACAATATATCCATTTATACAATTGTTAAAATTATCATCTATCATATCTACTATTATATTATATTTATTATAATAACAATATTACTACATATTACATATTATTTCTAATATCACAATTTTATTTGCATATTTTATGTTAACAAAAACATAACTTACTATCTTATATAAGCCATTATCTTTAGATGTACATTGAAAATCATTATTATTATGTATTATTAACCTTTTAATTTTACGAATTATCTTATAAAATATCTTAATATATTCAACTTATATTATACACATATTGAATTAAAATATCTACCATTATTTATATTTAAACCACAAATATTCATTAACCAATAATAATATTATACTATTCACAATTTATATTCCATTTTCATACATGAATATTATTAACTATAATTTATACTACATACTATTTTAATCATTATTATTCATTACTTGATTATTACTACTATTTTATTGAAAATATAATGTAACTATTATAACTATGGTACTATATGATAACCATAGTATCACTATTATACTATGTTGTCATATAGATGTATTACGATATGTAAAAAATGTTTAAATAACCCACTGTATTTTCATATCATAGATATCATATTAGTTTTAGACGAATACCTAATATTTTATATTTCATTATACATACAAATATTTTGTAAATGTAAAAATTACATTACAACGTTGCCACATTATAAACATACCACGGGGACGTGGTATAAAATTCGACTAGTGTGGAATTATCATACCTAACCTATGATTATGACTATATCTATACATATATATATATATATTATATTATGTATATATTATATATATTGATAAATATATGGATAATATATACTATATATACTATATATTATCTATATTGGATTTAGGGAAAATATTAAGTTAAAATGTACCAGGGTCGCATCAACCCAAGTGCTCATTTAGCACTGCAACCCCCCATCCCGCCGTAACTATAATAGGGAAACATTGGATTTAGTGAAAATATTAAGTTAAAATGTACCAGGATCCCATCAAATCCGATGGTCTTTTATCACTGCCATCCCCCTCGCGCCATAAACTATAAAGGTCTGGTCTGGCTGGTGCGGTCGACCATGCGGTCACCACATGGGGGTCGACTGCTGCGACGGTCGCACGCAATGGGATGGTTTCTTTGCTGCAGTCAACAGCTACAGTCATATCTAAATTTAGTATTCTGTCAAAGTAAAATTTGTTGTTTGATGTTGCTAAACCTATTTTATGGTTTCTTTTAAGAGAAATTGAATGGGAAAAAGATAATAATAAATTGGGTTCATCCTTTGAATTTCAAACGAATATAAAATAATACAAAATTTTATTCGCGAACTTCGCGAATAAATTTTATATTATTTTAATAAATAAATATTTATTTTTTAAATTTTGAAATTTTACACGAATGAGTACAGACACGTATGATTATATTCTAGAAATACGATGAAATTCGAAAAACTGATACTAACAATAATAATACTAATAATATAATTTTATTATGTATAATAATATTTATAATTAATAAAAGTATATAATTATTATCACCCTGTATACGAGTATATATATATATATATATATTATATTGTAGACAATATTGTAGCAGTAACTGCTTGATCATGACTAACAAAATAGCGCAAGTTCTATTTCAATAAAACATCATTAGTCATGGACTAAAGGCAAACATGTTTTGTTTTGTCTGCGCCTTGTCAGTGTGCGTGTCATCAATGAAAAACACGCGTTTAATTTTTTGTTACAATAAAGCGCCTTAAGATGCTTTAAAGCACTTTTGCTCTACCAGTGTGCGTTCCGCCAAATGTCGATCATGGATGATTCTACGTTAAACATTATTATCAACTACATTATCGACGAGGAGAAAAAAGAGAAGAAATTTTAAATTAGTTTTTAGCTATAGAGGTTGGTTCATATGGAAAAAAGGGCGATAGTGGCATTTTTTCTAAATCTACAATGGGAAAACGTATTTATTCGGGAAAATTTGGCTTACCTGAAGCTTCTTATTTTCCAGGTTCCAACAAATGTTTAACATATGTTATAGTTGGTGATGAAGCTTTCAGGTTTCATAAAAATATAATGAAAATTTATAACAGAGCTCAGGCAAAAGAAGATTTCCAAAAAGGTGTTTTTAACTACCGGTTATCTCGGGCACGACGAGTGTTTGAGAATGCTTTTAGTCTGTTGAGTCAAATTTTTAGAGTATTCTATACCCCAATAGCAATTGACCCGAACACATGTGATTCACTTATTACTGCTTCATGTTGTCTCCATAATTTATTTAGAGATGGATATGAAACAAAAAACCAATCAAAACATTATTCACGAGGAGCCTGTATTGAATAATACAAATTATATGTTGCCATTGGCTAGACACGGAGGTTTTGCAAACTTTGAAGGATTTGAAGTACGAGAAAGTTTTAAATCTTTTTTCTACTGAAGGACAAATACAGTGGCAAGACCATATTGTTCTAAGATCATAATTAAATAAATAATTTTATGTTTTGAATTATTGTTGTATTTTGTATTTTAAGTATATTATCATTAAATATATTTATATTTATCAAAGGTATTAAAAATGAAAATTATTTTAATTTATTAAATTTAATTATAGGTAGGTACCTATATTATATATAATATAAATAACTGTCAAATACTACAACTTGGGACAGTTTTCAATTTTAAACTTATATAACTCTCTACATTGTATAGTAAAAGCTAATTTTTGTATCAATAGTTTACTCTTGATCTATAAATTATTTAACTTTTTATTTTAGTTTAATTTTTAGGTACCTACTTCTTTATTTTTGTTCCAAGTTGATTTTAAAACTTGGGATACTGTACTAATTTTGCATTAAATTATACCTATTATTGTAATAACTTATCGATGAGTTGATTCGATATCGAAAGTTGATTATCTCTGTGTAAGTATATTACACTGTGTAGCCTGGGTAAATTAACGTAATATTAATTAATTATGTAAAGTTGAACGCATGTTCCAAATTGTAGCATTTGACGGCACTAGCAACACAATGTCACAATCACATGGGATCGTTGGAGTACCCACGGCAACAAAAAGCGTGATAATCATTGTTTGTATAATGTGTACATATTTAGGTATTGTTGATTGCAATAAATGAAATAGGAATGAATTTCTGTTAATAAAGATATTACTAATATTATTAATTTATTAATATAGAAATAAAAATGTCATTAACCGTATAATAAAATGTATTTATTTCTTATAGTTAATTCCTTTGTCACTAGGAAAGTATTCGACGAATCTAGGAAAATATATCCGCAATATAGGAAAATATATCCCGGTCATTATAATTTTATATATATATATTATATATTATATAACACGAAAACTCGTGCGGTAAGTATACGTAAACGGGGGCCGGTGTCACATAAATATTTATAGAAAATACAAAATAAATAAAATAAAATACCGTGCGTATACGTATAAACTAAACAAATTAGATACGTAGGTACAATTAATTTAAAAAAAAAATTATGGGTATAATTACAGATGAACATATATACTATAGGTATATCGTAAATTGTGTTAACATGCACACAATATATCGCGTAAGTATAGTATTGGTAAATAATAAGATATTTCTAAATTCATACCTTATTTAGTACCTATTTAGTACATTTTTTGACATTACTACTATAGTATCACTATTTATTGGTTTTGGTTTTTTCTTTCAATTTTAATTATTAATTTTCGAGTTATTTGTTAAAACAAAAATATTTCGTATTTATTTATTTATATACGGAAAAATAATTGACCGGATATTTTTGCAGTTTTGCAATTTTTTTTCTTTCAGTTTTAGCCATTAATTTTCGAGTTATATATGCTAAAATTAAGATATATCATAGTTATTTATTTATACACGAAAAAAAACGACCGTATATATTTAATAATTTAGTAGTAAAATAAAGTAAAAATGAAAAAATAATTTTTTCGAATTCAATGACTTATCGTTGCTTTCAAATGCAATACATCCACCAATAAGAGGTAGGTATCCTATCCGATTAGTGCTTCCACCCGACGAGCGAAGTGCACCTTATTTTAGATTTCATTGATAAATTAGCAACTATAACTTCTAAGACGATTAATAATTGAATTAATTTCCTAATTACAAATGATAGAACAAATTTTTCTATATTTTTATAATGTAATAATACTTTTCACCACCATTCCTGTGACTAGCTGCAGTTCGTGCAAACGTGCATTTTCAAAATTTGCCATTGTGAAAACAAAACTTTGCAGCACAAAGGCTCATGAAAGACTTGAGTCACTAATGATTTTCATTTTTATATATTCAGAATTTAGTACATTGAATTTTGAAATAATTAATTATTTGATTATGAGAGAAAAATGATAAACAAAAAAAATGTTGACCTTTTTTTTGGGGGAGGGGGGGAATGAGTGAATGACCCGCGATGAAAGTCTGGACACGCCTATGATGATAAATGAACACTAGAAGAAGGACACCGAATATTAAGTGTTCGTCGCGTGGAAAGTGGAACACAATTTGTCACATCCGCTATAAGATCACTGCAATAAAGAAATTACAGCGCTTTAAGTTTTTCATTTTATTTTAATTAACCGTAACGTTTTCGTTAAATAATATTTTTACGAAATGGATGTCGTTTTAAAGATAATATTTTCCTGTTAAAAATTGATGCATTTTAGCCCTAATTTTAACGTAGAGATAAATATTCACATATAAATAATATATAATCACGGTCATTGTTTTTCGTATCGTAATTTCGCTAAAACGCCCATTAGCTAGACAGAGACGACCGTTGATGTCAGTGCGTTGTGTTGTGCGACGCGTCCTTTTAAATGTTTCAAAAATAAAGACGGATTCACGTGCGTTAACGGAGCTTTATACGTTATTTTAACCGGTATCGTGCACGTAAATAATAACGTATATGTATGATTTAGTGCGTATTGATTAACATAATTATTATTATGAAATCGATCGCGGCCCACTCAAATTACAAAAAAAAAAAAAAAATCATCTAAATGTCCATATTAAATATGGTAATTTTTTACGCGGAAAAGTGTTTAATTATCGGCTAAGTACATTTCGTAATTATAACTCGACCCTATCTAATATAGCTGCTCGTCGTTCGTTATTATTTTCCCGAAACTATATATTAATATACACAGTCATTATAATATGAAGTTAATGGTGCTCATCTGACACCACGACCCCATTCACCGCGGGCGTATATGATACTACACGGTATACCCGCCGGTGGGCAAGGTGTTCGGTTGCTCGCACGTGCACACGTGTGTCATCGCACACTACACCAATTATTATTACCGGGTAGGTGGTCACTTAGGTACCGCGACGACGGTATCCAGACACAATTCCAAGTACGATATTGCGATGTGCATACGCGACGATCGAGGTGGTGCACCTATTTGGATTACGTCCGTAAATTAAACAACAAACATTATTATCAAAAAAGGCCGTCAACGTTTAAATATGTACCTATATAGGTAATAATATAATAATAATGGTATTTTTTAATATTATAATATTATGAACGAATAACGATTTTTTTTTTTTTATACATTTCATACATTCATCACGTACCTACATACCAGATTTGCGATATAATATACTATTCAACATAATCCAGTAAAACAATATTATAATTTCATCTAATTATAATCACATATAAACAATAATAATCATACAATATATCACATATTATATGTTACGGGCAGAGTAGGTACGAAAATCGGTTAATGTGAATACTACTCATGCGTATTGGATATTAAAGTATAAAAATATTATTTTGTACGTTAACCGGGTAATTTGTATATTATCTACCTTTTAGGCCAGGTTTTTCAGTACTGGTTGTAACCTGCAGATAACTAACTGTTAGATAATAAATAGATAGTCATCTCTCGGATAATTATTTTGAAGTTAAGTGATTGATGGTAGATATTGTTAACTGTGGTACAAAAAGTTGCTCTTTTGATTGGACAAAATTGTTATCATAATTTATTGTGTTATCATTAGATTCATGAAGTACACATAAATGTTGTCATAATTTGGTATTATTTAATTTTTCATTTTTATTTTTTATATACCTACCTATTGTGTGTGTTTTTAACTAAACATAATTAGGTATATTTTATTTCAATTAGTAAAAATACCAATAAAAATAATGTATCGAAAAAAAGATGCCGTTCCACAAATTTTTCTTATTCCGAAAAAGAGCTATTATTGAAAATTACTTGACACCCTACAAGTTAGAAGGATAAACAGGATATATGTTTTATATATAAATTATTAAATGGCCATATTTATTGTCCAGATCTATTATCCAAATTATCTTTTTCAGTTCCTTGTCATATGACAAGGCAGGCTAACACTTTTTATGTGCCATTCCAGTGTTCATCATATGGTAAAAACTCTCCTCTCATTAGAACCATGCAACATGTTAATAACTTTAATATTGATATCTTTATTTGTAACTCTATTGAATCTTTTACTCTATACCTTAGTAATTTAATCACTTAAATCTATATTATACCTCTTGCAGCATCGTTTACTATATATTTTAATTTTATATTATTTTATATGTAACATTATTGTAACTTTTATTTATATCTAATAGTTTAATCACCATATTTATTGTACCTCTCGCAACATTACATATTACATATTTTATATTGTCATTATGTTTCCACATAAAATTGTAATTGGGTTCGCCCGTTTGATTTAACAAATAAACAAATTAGCTATCTTACCCGTAAAACAAGTAGAAGCCAACATAATTATAAGACCTATTATATTTGCACATACATAACATATATAATGTTAAAACCTATTTTAGTGGTTATAAAAAAATTAAAAAACAAAATAATAGACTTTTAAGTGGAGCCCATATCCATAGTTAAGTCCTATATTTGGTTTTCAAATTATGGTTATGATCTAAGTTATAAATAACAATAATATTAAATTATATTTTTGTGTAATTTTATATTATAGAAAAGCAAAGGAAAACATCAGTATTCCGTAAACTATTTTTATATCCAACATTCATGCTATTACTATTAGCACTTACTGTTATCACAGTACTATTAGTTGTTCAAAATTTACTTTTGATACTTATTGGTATAAAAGCATTACCACTTAATACAAGAGTAAGTCTAATAAATATTTAATATTTTGTTTTTTTATAATTAACTTTAAAATGTATAAAATTATAATACATTTAATTTAAGGTATTGAATAAACCAGGGTTTTGCACTCCTATATCAATTAACCCGTATAAATTCCAAAAATCTGTAAACCTTAAAATCCATAAGAATTTACTGTAACCAATTTTAACAAATAATCCAAATAAACATGGGTAATGGTTATAATCAAAAATAGTATAACCCAGACCTTGGATAATTCACTTAAAATATGAACTAGTTCATTTTTTTAAAAAAAAATTTATTTGGATGAGTGATGTCAATTATCGGGATTTATATTAGATATCCATATCCAAAATTCGAATTATCCAGATAATTTTAATAATTTTATTTTCTAAAAAATACACTATTAAATAATTTAAACTGCAGATTTTTAAATTATATTGAGTTTGAAATAAATATTCTAGGAAACTTTAACATTTTTAACCCTTTCATTACAACTTTTACATTTTTTTTTTTTTGTGACCACAGCAATAAAATTATTTATGAGTTATTATTATGCGATATTAGATTATTAAAAAAAAATTCCATATACAAATATAGGTAAACAAGTTAGGAGAAACCCGCTGTATTTAAGCATAAATAATTAAATAATAGTTATTATAATGAATAATGGATTTTTACATAATTTTTTGGTAGTTTACATACAAAAAATGTATCGGGATAATGTAAAATGATCAAATGTGCCAAATAAATATCGGAATATAAGTTATAAAATATTATGTTAAAGGAGTTGGATGGTTAAAAACATTCGAATTGTCTAAATAAAATGTATTTCAATATCCGGATTTATCTAACGTCACTAGTGCAAAGCCATGGATTAAATCAATGTTTAAAATTAAATTTTGTTTATTTTAAAAAATATTCTCTAGGTACTTATTATTTATTTATAAATAAAAATAAATGTTTTTTCCATAGCAATTTACTTTGGGTGTGAGTTCCCTATCAAAATTAGGGCCCTTTGGAGCTGGTTTGGAGATAGTAATCATACTATATATGTTGGTGGCCTCAACTGTGGGCCTATATTCTTTGCCTGTGGTGTCTAGGTACCGTCCACATATTAAAGAAACCCCATTGACACACATAGTAGGCAATTGTACTTTGTTGCTTATATTAAGCTCTGCATTGCCATTGTTATCTAGAATTCTAGGTAAGTTATATCATTAATTAAAGACAAATATAATTTAATATTGTAATTTTTTAGGGATTACAGACTTTGATTTATTAGCTGATTATGGAAGAATTGAGTGGCTTGGCAATTTTGCAATTGTTGCTTTGTACAATGCTGTATTTGCTACAGCAGCTACACTTTGTCTATTTAACAAGTTTACATCAGCTGTACGAAAAGAACTGATATCAAGGTATATTGGTTTTAAAATAACTTCTAAAAATATTAGTTTCAATTCTTTAAACAACTAAAATTAAATTTGTATTTAGACTGAAAAGTTTTTGGAAATGGATGATGGGCCATGACTACAGTATTACACATATTAATTCTAGTTTTTCAGTTGACAATTCACCGGCAATTACTAAAAAAAATAGTTAAATCATTTTATTCCATTTTTTTATTTTTGTTTGATTATTTACTAATTTATTTAATTTTTCTTAATTTTTCTACTAATGTCTTATTATTTTTAAAAAATAACTACATTTTTCTTGTGAATATTAATTACATCAAATTACAAATTATCTATGTTAGATATAATTTGAACCTGACTGTTGTATGTGAATGAAGAAACTGTCATTATATTTGAATATTTCAATTCAAGGATGTTTTATAAACAAAATAATAGATTAAACAATATATTTAATGTGTTGAAATAATTAATCTAAAACATTTATATTTATAATGTAATGTGCTGAGTTCTTAAAAAAATGTATTATTAAGCATTCCATAAATGATTATTAACCAATACACTTTTTATAATTAAATATCACCCGATACTATTATTTAAATTCCATTTCTTGTAATTATATACATTTAATGGAATGTTTAATGATACTTAAATGTTTTTGTTAATCATAATACAATTATTTAAATTATGATTATGTATTTTTATTTTTTGATAATTGTGAAGCACAAAGTACTGTATGAATCTACATCAGATAAAATGTTTGAAATAGTTAAGTAGTTTTCAAGAATGATGGTCCAAAAAGTTTCAAATCCTATACAAAAGGAATAGTTCTATTAATTTATCATTTATTTAGTATTTTGAGTAGTTGGATGAAATTGGAGTACCAATTACTATTTATTTATTTAATAACTAGATCAAAAACAAGTGTTTAAATTATATTAATTTTAAAATAAATTTGTGATACTTAGTACTAAATGTAATTAGAATTTAGATTAATAATAATTAAGAAAGTTATTTATTTATTTAATTTTTATATATGTTTGTATATAATTTCGCACAAAATGTATATTTGTCTGTGTAAGGTTCCTATGTTCTTCGTTTTTTAAACCTTGTGACTATTTTTAATTGGTAGGAATATTTAAAACTTTTTGGACAGTTACTGTAAGTGTTTTATTTTGTCATTTGTTTTATATTTATTTTTCCTTTTGTTTTTGACTTATTACGTTTTATTATTTTTTAAATAAAATAATTTTCAACAAAAATACGAATTTTATATTTATCATTTATCGTATGTTTATGTATTAATAGACTCAGATCAGTAATAATAGACCAGTAACACTATTTCTAAGATAAATGCTTCCTACTTTCTAGCGTATATTTATTATAAGTACTAATTAATTGTAGTATCATTACTTAAATTTAAAAACTATATTTACTAGTATGTAGGTAGTTAGCAGGAGGAAGGGGAACGTAAGGTGTCTCACCTCCCCTACCTCGGAAAGCAGTCGGCAAATAGTAAAAAAAAGTCAATACCCTTTTTTTTTTTTTTTTTGCTTATTCACGTTTTGAATGAAGTATTTTTAGAATTTTGTTGGGAAATTATGCAGAAATATAGTATTTTTCAGAATTTTAATTCAGCAAACTATAAATTATTAGGATTTTAGCCGGCAAAATTGTATAGCTGTATGAATCTAGGGGAAAAAACTATTTTTTTTTCAAAATACCAATTAATACAATTTATATAAAATTTGGATTTAATACCTATATAATATAATAATCTATAATATAACAAAGCACACATATGCAAGTTTTACAACAATAAATATAATAAAAAAAACATGTAGTTAGCATTATTTTATTATAATATTATATTACCTATATATCGAATCCACTTTATAATAATTTTATTTCATAATTGGTATTTTATGAATTACAATTTGTCTTTTATTTCCATGGCTTTTTTTCCTATTGCCAACTGTATAGGTAGGTACTTATTTGAACAATAAATTATATGTAGATATTGTAATTTATGATAGGTGTATCTAATACGCAGAGGCAAAACTAGGATTTTTTACTGAAAGAAAATGTTAAAATTACGCCCTATCATAGACCAATGGCCACCGTTCCACAGATTTTTGAAAATGTTCACCACAAAAATCTATAAAAATATACATACTACTAAATAGTATTTATAATCAATGATAGTATGTACTATATGCACTTTTAATAAATACTCTTTTAAAATAAATATATATTATAAAAAATAACAATTTAAATATATATATATAAGTAAAATGAATATATATTATAAAAAAAATATGCGCCTGATGATGACTTACAGTCAAAACTAGTTATTACTTATAATCTTTTTTTTTTTAATACTATATTATTTTTTTATAATATTTATTAATTTTACTTATATATGTTGTTATTTTTTATAATATATATTTATTTTTAACAAGTGTAAGCTTATTATAGATCAGGCTGTTCACTTTTGAGTGGTTGATCGTCACAATTTAAAATTACATTTGAGCAACTTTAATTTTGAATTTGAAACTAACGATAGGTAGTTCTATGTAAGAAAAAGTTTTTGGATGTATTTATAGGACTATAGGTAGTTAAAAACATTATTCCCTGGACCCTGACCAGTAATGGGTTGCAGTGTTTATCATAGAATAGAGGCTAGCAATTATTGTTAAAATGGTTCATTTTCTAGCATATTTAATATTATATCTACCCAAATATATTGTTACCGTGCTTGCAGCGAGGTGATTTAATACAATAGGCTCTGCAACCAATATTTATGTTTTTAAATATATTTCATTTGAAGTAACTGCAGTGCCTAATTAATAGCTACTTTGACAAATTTGAATATATCTTCAGTTTTTTGTTCCATTAATTGTACCATGTAGGTACCAAATTCATACCTACCTTAAGTTGTGAACATTATGATAAAAATTTGTTTTACATTTTTTTCCATGTTCAAATGCTTGCACAGTAAAACTTGCAAACATTAATTAATATTTACAATCGATTAGTAAAAATTCGGGTTACTACTATAGTTGAAAAAAGTAAAAGTTGTATTATGAAAGACTTGACGTTTTGAAAATTTTCCTAAAATGTATATATAAATCAGTCTTTTGTAACTCCATTGAAAACCCCATTTCAATCATATGTCGCACGGTAGAAATATGACGTTTGGTTATTTTGCATAACCAATGTATAAGTTATGCTGTGCATTTTATACATTAGGCAACGCAACCAGTGATTAAAAATAGTAGCAATATTTATCTTTCAAACCACCGACGGGTGTGCTAAATGCTAAACTGTTAGCATCTTGTATTGCGTTCTCTATATTATAAGGAGTATCATACAATAATAGTTGCGTTTTCCATCAAAACCCGATCTGGGACTTCCTCATCTGATAAAACTAGAAATGTAGCTCCTACGTCTTCTCTCCTCTCGGCTGAAGAATTTCGTAGCACAATCTCGAACATGGAAAAGACTCAAAAGGAAACATTGAAACAATTCAAGGAAATGCGTCTTTCTCAGGAATGAAAATGTACGGAATTAAATCTCTTGATTAAATCAAAAGATGAAAACTGAACCCTAAGTCTGGAAATTTTTCCCCTCAAGGAACGAGTTTTCTCACTCGAAAGTAATCCTAATGGAACTTCGTCTGTCTCCAATTCCAACAAAGTTCCACAGCTTTTACATGAGATATCGGAACGGGATAGGTGTTCTTTTAATGCAATCATTCACAGACTTTCAGAATCGACCAACCCTCTGACAACTAATAGGATTGCCGATGACATAAAACTTCTTGATTCTACTATAGGTACATTCTTTATTTTTGGCTACATCATCAGAATCCAAATTATTCAGATTTGGCCGAACAATTAAAGGAAAACCACGACCTATAAAGATAATTTTACCTCTAAAGAGACTGCCACTCGATTTGTTACTGAGTATAATACTAAGAAGCATACTTGCAAAATACTTTAACTCACCCTATATCTCGAGCGTCAAGAAGTACGTCGGATTTACGCTGATCTTGGGAGGAACGTAAAAAAAAAGGCAAGCAAAACATAGTTAGCTACCATAATGGGACACCCTTTATTATCAACAGTGAACAAACAGGACCGTCCCGAAGAAAGATTTTTTTTTTTGGGAGGGGTCAAAATTTAAAAAAAATTATATAATACTTCTTTCTTCAAAATATAAAATAAGCAGAAAAAAAAAGTAATCAACTTTTTTCCCTTTTAGGGCCGACTACTAATAATTTATAGTTTGCCGACTTAGAATTCCAAAATACTTCATAAACGTGAATAAGCAGAAAAAAGGGCATTTACTTTTTTTACTATTTACCGACTGAACTTAAATTTGCAACTGAACTCAATTTTGCCGACTGTTTTCCGAGGTAGGGGTGAGACACCCCCCACGCCCCCCTCGGGATGGCCCTGTTAACAAGTCCCCAGGAAAAAAATTCTGCATTCTTCATCCTTTTTTCCAAAAAACTAATTCAGACAAAGGGCCAGTCCTTATTTTTGGACTATAATCTCTATCAATCTAGCTCTTCATTTGATATTAATTGTAATATATGTAATGCACTTAAATTTTATATTATTAACTAGTACAAGAGTTTTTTGCATTTATAAATAAATTTTCTAAATCTAAGCGTATACTTATGTATAACAATTTATGTTATCCTAATTTATATAACCAGAATGTCAAAGGTCTTAGATCAAAATTATTGTATCTACATTCAAACTTTACCTATTCTCTTACCATATATGTATATTACATATTCTTACTCACAGAAACTTGTCTCTTGGATAATATAAGCAATTCTGAACTAAACTTCACTGGATATACTATATTTGGATGTGATAGAAGTTTACGCTCTAGTTTCTACTCCCAAGGAGGTGGAGTTCTAATCACCATTAAGGATTCTCTTCGTCTTACTTCCATTTCCCCTGGTATTTCAAATGTTGAACAACTATTTATCCGTAATTTACCCCATCAAGACCCTTCAACCCTTATTAATGTTGTATATATTCTCCCGTCTACTGATATAATGGTATATGAGAGTTATACAACATCCATCAAACTCGCCTGGAAATCAGCTAATTGTGAAATTAGTATATTTTTCGGGGACTTTATTCTCCTATCTGCATCATTTTCAATAAATCCTTAAGTGAAGGTAAATTTCCATCCGTGTGCAAAACTAGTAGAAGTACTCCAATTTTAAAAACAGGTGACCCTACATGATTAGTTACTAATTACAGACCCATATCTAACCTTCCTTTTATTGGTAAACTTTTCAAATAATTAATCCTTAAAAGAATCCAAAGAGCTCTCTTGCCGAAATTATCTATGACTAACTTGGCTTTATCTCTGGTCGATCCACTACAACCAGCTCCTTAGATTTTTCCTGCTTTATTAGAGATGCTTTAATGATAAAATTCAAGTTGATACTATTTTCATAGACTTTTCTAAGGCATTCGACTCAGCAGATCATGACAATCTTACTCTCATCTTTGATAAGTGAAGTATCGAGGATTCTTTGCTATTATAGTTTCACTCGTACTTAACAGTTAGACAACAATTTGTCAATTTATTTGGTGTTTTATCTAAAATGTTCAAGGTAACATCTGGAGTTTCCCCAAGGTAGACACTTATCCCACTAACTATTTAACCTTTTTATTAATACATTATTTTTTATCATTCCCTCTTGTATGTTACTTTTTACTGATGACGCTAAGCTTTTTACTCGGGTAATCTCAACCAGCGATTGCGACGTCCTTCAATCGTCAATAAATAGTTTTATTACCTGGTGTAATGCGGTTGGTTTAACTCTCAATGTAGACAAATGCAAAATCATTTCCTTTTTTTAGATCCAGAACGTTTATAAATTACAATTATTTTCTCAACGGCACGCCTCTAAAGCGGGTCTTCGAAATTAAAGACCTAGGATTCATATATTCACCTTCTTTATCCTTTAGATCTCATTGAATATATCTCCTGCAAGGCCTTAAGGATTTTAGAATTTATACGACGTCATACTACTCAATTTAACTCAGCACCTTATTTAGTCACATTATATTGTACCCTAGTAAGATCTATCTTAGATTTATGGATCGATAATTTGGAATCCATCTCTTCAGATTGAAAATAAACTTGTTGAAAGAGTTCAATCTCGCTTCCTTAGTTTTGCTGGCTTTCTACTAAAAATTGACCATTCCCAGCATAATTACTCGCTAGTCATAAGAAAATTAAAACTGTTCACTAGAAAATAGGCGGAAAAGGTTTGGACCAATTATTTTTGTTCAACTTACTTACACGGGAAAGTTGACTTATCCCGTCTTCTTGAACGTATAAGTTTACATGTATCGAATGTTCATACCAGATCACGAAAGTCATTTCTCCTTCCCATTTCAAGGTAAAATTTTTTAATGGTTGATCCCTTGGTCAAAGCTATGCGTTTCATAAATAATAACAATATTGATCTTTGACCTTAATATAATTTTTCCATTTTTATTTTCTACATTGACTCTATTCATTATTTTACTGTTTTAATTACTTATAAGTATACTATTATAAATTGTTTTATATCATTGATAAAAGCCAATTGGCTTAAATTTATAAAAATAAAAGAAAATATTATATTATATTACATAATATATCCATGAAACATTTTTTCTGGATAAGTTAATAAATGGTTATTTTATTAATCTATTAGATATCCATAATTGCGGGTTTTTGGATAAAATATTTTATATTTCTTTCAAATATCTAATTGATATTCACAATGATTCTTTTGTAGATAAGCCATTGAATAACTATTTGACATATCCGCTCAAAACAATATTTCTAGATAAGACTATATTGTGTAGTTATTTTACATGTCTAATGGATATTCATCCAGACTCATTTCTAGATAAGTCATCGCGCGTATATGGTTTTTTGTATATCCGATGTCTATCTAATATATAATTTGTGCTGTGTGGATATCTACCTATTATTGTTAAAATATAATTATTTTAATTTATTTTACCATTATTCTATTTATTTTATTTTATCATTTTATGGTACCTATTATAAATATTTAAATATCACTATAGAATTGATTATAATTAAAAATAGAAAATCTATAAAATTCATTATATTTACTTAATACATTAAAAATACATATTTAATTAGAATATTATTATTTTGTTTAATTTCAACGTATTTATTTTTAATGGTAATATAAATAATAAATATTAAATAAAAAATGTTTTATTTGTAAAAGACAAACTGTTCCTATTTATCCCGTTTTAAGCATAAAAACGATTGTTTCCTGTAATAATTATTAAATATATTATGAGGGTATGAGTAGTGGACCTCCATAGTATTTTTATATAAAATATTTTTAAAGGGATTGAAAGCGACGATTGTCTATCTCTCTATGTTACACACGTAACATAGCAATTTAGACCATTTCTATTTCCAATGTATCGATAGCTCTAATGATGTGATAAGGATTCTAAAAACTGATCTGCATTTTTCGTAAAGTCTACTTTAGATCGACTTTCCCACATTTTTTATTTTTTCTCCCTAAGTCTGCCCAAAATTAAGTTTAATATATTCGGACATTTAAAAATTTACATTTTTAATTTTTGTGAAAATCAAGGGAAAAAATGTAAAAAAGTGGGAAAGTCGTTCTAATGTAGATTTCACGAAAAATTCGAATCAGTTTTCAGAATCCTTATCACATCACTAGGACGATCGGCGTGTTGGAATTTAGTGTCTTTCCAAATACAGTAGCCATATTTATTGATATGTGCCTGTGCGTGCGAGTGAATACACCATCATTATTATGCCGAATGTATTTACACAAACTAAAGACCAAATATTACACACACAAACACACTGCGTAACACGAATAAATCAAATAATTGCCTATACACAACCCCTTAATAAATGACCGCTTCCAATCCCCTTAATGATTCACTACAGATTGACCAGAGTTTTTTTTTTAGAAAATTTAGGTCATATTATCATAGATTATATTTAATCTGTGTTATTATTAGCTGTATGTCTATCATAGATATTTGAAATATAACTTCTATACATAGTTTAACTATCTATAGTTAAATGATCATTTTTATATTTTATTATTATTATTATTTATTATTATATTTTACATTTTTATATTATTATCATATTATACATAGGTCGAAGAATTACGATTTTTGTTATACATTGGTACATATTGGTACCTATATGTATAATATATCAAAGGTTATTTCTTTTAGATTTGTTTTTTTTTTTAATTTTATACAATTAAATAATATAAAATAAATACTAAATAATATATACTATACAGTAAATATATATATAATTATAACAACAGATTTAAAAATGAAGGACGAATGTACAAAATTACATAAAAATTGGATAAACTAATCAACTAGCATAGAATGTGTACGACATGACAGGATGTAACTGAAAATAATTTATGAATTGAAGGTTACATTAAAAGAATATAGTATATTAGAATATAAGAATAGAGTAATATTCAGAAGGATGTACGTTGAATGAAAAATGAAGGATAATCATACAGTATAATAAACGCAATTTTAACGATCAGAGAAGTATCGTATAGGAATAATTTAAGGGAGTAAGATACTAAGATGGAAGTTAAATACCTATGTGTAAATCAAATTAAAAACGTAAAAATGAAGAAATTATTTATCTGGACTAATTTATTTTTGGATAGTAAGAAGTGCAAACAATATTTATCTTACATACCTGCAGGAGGTATTTTCCATTGGATAAATAATAAAATTTGTTTAAGAAGTATACAATTATCTAACCAAACAGTGGCGTAGCCAGGATTTGTAAAACAAAGATCCAGTTATTATTAAAGACCCTTTATGAAAAAAAAAGGCCATTCCATCCCCAATTAACAAATTATACACTTTAATTTACTACTTCTTTAATTATAATATTATTCAAGCAATAATACAAACAATGTGGTACATCATCCCATCGATCTTTGTTATTATTTTTAACTTGAAGTCTTGAACGCATAAGACGATTCTGAGCTTGAAATTCGAAATAATATTGTTTTTCAGTTTATAAAAATTTGCATTATTTTTGGCAGTTTCCTTTACGTGTAAGAGAACGTCGTACCCATATTTTTGTCATGTAAAAGCAAGGCTCGGCCATTGGCGGAAATCGGGGAGGGGAGGACTTGAGGGGGCTCAAAAATGGTTTAAAAAATTATATTTAAATGTATTTATATGGATACTTTTGCTAAGAGATGTAAAAACATTTCGTCCAGTAAAAAAAAATGTCTGGTTTTTTGACAAACTCATAGGTAGGTACCTATTTTTGTTTTGATTTATCGATTAAACATGAAAATGTTAATGAATCTGTGTGGAAGAACACACAAACTACGAATCTGCAAATAATTATGTATCCAATATCCATTATCGATGTGACAAACCGTATTAATTTAGAGGACCTAAATTCAGGACCTATACAGCATGTATTAAAGGTAGGTCAATGGTGCAGATGCAGTGGCGGCTCGTGGGCTTTGAAAGTAGGAGGGCGATTAAAAATTATTCATTTTTGAAAAGGATAGAATGCAATAAAAATTATGTACCTACCAATTTAAAAGGTATTTATTAAATCAAAATTAATACCATATATGTAGAAAAACAAAAATATAAATACGTTTTACAAAAAACGAAAATTATAAGACTAATTTTAATACGTTTTGTACTTTATATTTAAATGACTATATCTTTCATTTTGTTTTTATCTCTGATATATAATTGAAATATTCGACTGTTCAAGGTTATATATCGAAGAGGAAACAAATTTCATTGTCATTTATAGTATATCGTCTATTATTGTACCTACTGAATAGGTCGGTAGGTACTTTATTCAATTGTACACATAATATATACAAAATGTCCTTCAATTCTATTTTGTTTTTGTTTAATTTTGGACTGATAAGTTATGGTTAGTGCTTTTAAACTATTGATATTTGTTATCGATTGATTAAAATATAAAATCATGCTCAGTACAAATTATTTTTTGTTCTACTACATATATAATAAATATATACCTTATGTCTGTCCTATATATTTAGTTTTGCAGTATACTCGTGTTTCTAAATATATACATTCCATCATGATAATAAATTTTTAATTTAATAAAGAAAACAAAGTTTAAAAACTAAAATATTTATTTGATTAACCACTTTTCTGAAGAAAACATGGGCAATAATTGGGTTTAGATTTTATACTCTAAAGATGATTATATATACTTATTAAATCTGGATCTTTAAAAAGAAGAATATTTGAAACTATTTGTGAAGAAATGGATTCTTTTACACACAGAAGTAAGGTGGTTATCTTGAAGTCAAGTATTAAATCGAGTTATTGAATTGAAAAAAGAATTAAAGATATTTTTAAACAGGAAAATTTACCAATATTCATTAATTTGTTTCAAAATGAAAATTGGTGTTATACTTTAGCATACTTATATTAGCTCATATAGATACCTATTTAAAAAAAAAACTAAATGATTAAAAGGGTCAATGCAAGGACGTCAAAAAACGAGTTTCTTCAACAAATAAAACAAGAGTTCAAAAACAAAATTGGTTATTAGAAATCTTTAATAATTAAAAACGATTTTTCACATTTTCCCACATTTTCAAATGTAATAGTGGGAATATATCCAACACCAAGGAACTAAAAAAATCTAATAATTGGACATCTTATTCTACTCGAAGATAAAGTAGTTAACCACTATTTTCCATCGTCGACAACATCCGCAGATTGGATAGTGTTGCCATTTGACTTTTCAGAAAAAGTGGATAAACTTGATCTTAACAATGAAAAAAGTAATGATTTTATAGATATGTGTTTTGATTCCACCCCTAGTAGCAATTCCATTAGTGTCCCATTCAGGATTCCCACCGAGGACTCTGCAGACAATAAAAGGAATTCTTGTACCTACCATAATTTCCTGCTATTGGTTGTCCCATTCAGGATTTAATTAATTAATTAAGGATAATATTTCACGATATTTAGATTCCTGTATTTTATTGTGTATCTAACAGCCTTCATACTTTCATTATGCAGAAATCATTATAGTAATTTTACACTTACCTTGACTTGTAGTTTGACGAAAACGTGAGTACATATACTCGATATCGCGTTGTACTCGAATAAAAGGATGTTGGAGACAAAGGGTCGTGGAGAACGATAAATTGCTAATGATTACACATGTATAAATTAAAGTGGTAAAAAATATATTGATATTTCTTGTGTGTGTGTGTGGTGGAGGGGAGATTTTTTATATGAGCCAGTAAAATATTTAAGCACGATTGGTTAAAATGTCCCAATCCAACTCGGGTTGAGGTGAATATTATTATTATTATATATATTATTATTATTATAATATTATTACTTTGAGAACGGCAATTTTAAGTATCATTCGAAAGTCGATTGCTCGTTCGTCACTGGTAATATTATGCTCATCAGATCGCTGGTACTTACTCTGCTTGCTGGATATATCTTCGCCGGACTGTTGGTTCCCACAGTTTCAAGATTTCAATTAAATTAGTATCCATGTACCTATATAGTATATACGATCTACAACATTCAAAATGTCAAGATAGGATCGCGAACAATTGATCGCGGGTACAATTGGTCGCCATAATAATAATTGATCGCCAAATAAAAATTATTTTTTAGTTATATTATATTACAGAAATACGAATACTAAAATTTTATTCTACTATATTATAATACGAAGAAGATGAAAATATAAAGTATAGTTTTTTTTTTACAAAATTAAACCAGAAAATACTCTGAAATTTAATCAATTTGTTTTATCAAATGTACACTGTGCACGGAATTCAATTTTGTAATGTTTTTCCATCAGTTTTCGCATTACTACCTACCTAATAAAACGGAAAATACCTACATAATATGTTCATTTTTATAAAGCGTTAAAAAATTTGAACGAGTTATTAAATCCTAAGACAATTATGGTTGACTTAGAAAAAGCTGCGCCTAATGCCATTCAGCGTGTTTTTTTCATTTATCGCAAAGTGGAGGCACGTGCAAAACTTAGGGTTCCAAAGGTATAGGTTAGGTATACCGAAGATTCGACATTTTCTTTACAAGTTCGAATGATCGCAGCATTTAGTTTTGTACCTGAAGACGACGTAGAAAATACTTGGAATGAACTATTAGATTCGGAATTTTATTCGCAAAACGAAGAAATGAAATGTTAACACCCTTAACAAATTATTTTTAAGATACATGAATTGGATGTTTTGATCGAAGAAATTGAAGGAGACCAGCAATATTTCCTATATCGTTATAGAATTGTTTTTAGTATATTTTTGAAAATATTTCCCGGACCAACAACTCTGTTGAAGGATGGCAAAATAGCTTTGCATCAACTTTGAACGCATCCCATCCAACAATATGGAAATGTATAAACCCATTTGGTCATTTAAAAAAGAAGAATTTAATAAGGTTACAGACGGAACAATTAATAGCGGAAAATACAATGGGCGTTAAACGCAAGTACAAAAACCACGCAGAACGAATTGCAAAAATATGTAATGACTATAACAATAGAAGTAAAGTCCTTATCTACACATTTAACAAGGAATAGCCCATAATTTTCAACTTCATATATAATATAGGTACATGCAATATAGTATATAAAATATAATATATAATAATATAATATAGGTAAATGCAATATGGAAACATATATTTTGAACACTCGACGATTTCATGCTATCGAGACTCAGACAACGATAATTGCACAGGATTGGGTCTCACGTAATATTTCCCAGTTCTCGACACATTATAAATTATAATTACTTAATATCTAATGATAATATAAATGCGATATATCCCCACATATCAATTTTATTTCAAATTATTTAATTTCAAACCTACCGATCTTGGACAATATCTAATAATATAATAAAATACGTCTTTATACGCCGGAAAAACGATACCTAATATTTATTTTTTAGTGTTTCTCGAATTTTTAAACACTATATTATGACTTAAATCATTTAAGATTTTTTTTTTAAATTATTTAATTAAATATATTAATTGAATGCGATTACCTTTAAATGTCTCAATCAGCTCTTCAAAGCCCCAGTCAGTTAATGGACTTGCCGTAAGTTGGTCCATACTAATGCGTAATGAGGTATAAAAAGTGTATACATACCGGTATGTAGGCCACAGGCTATATTGGTTGCAATAATAAAACAAAATTTCGACAGCGTACGTTGATGGATGTTTGACAAAATGTAGACAGATTAAATGTCGTGATTCAATATAACACGGAAACTACATATATACTTAGTTAAAACACAATGGTGCACGTCAACACAAACCGTTAAAATAAACGCATGGGATTATTAAGTAGATAGGTACAGGTGCGTTACCCTGGCACCGCCATATTGGAATTTTTAGAATTTTTTTATCCCATTAATTGTACCATAATTTGTACCGATTTGTACCACCAAACCCCGAATTTGTACCCAAAAATTTCATTGCGTTCTCTTAAAACTCTTAATTCTGAACAATTTTTTTTTTTAAAGGTTAGTACTACCTAGTTTATCAGGTTATTTATTAGAATAAAATAATTCTATGCGTACAAAAAATATATTCATGCAAAATTGTTGAATTTGGATTTATAAAGCGATTTTAAAGTTGAATAATACCTAATATAAAATCGACGGAGAACAACAATTTGAATGTCATTTAATTTCGGTTTTAATT
>JAIPRL010006328.1:0-27899 GCA_025469235.1 Pemphigus obesinymphae
TAATATATATATATTTATATATATAATATATATATATATATATAATATATATATTATATATATGTATGTATATATATATATATATATATGTATATACGTATTACATGTATACAAACTGCGCGCCCGACGTCCCTCACACATATCCTATCGACTCTGGCCGCCGACGGGCCTCTTCCCGTTCCAATTCCGCGCCTAAACTCATTTATCCCTCCCCTCCCCCCCCCCGCCCCAATAGCGTGGGCGACGGACGAGGGAGAGATTTCCCCCCTCCCCCTTCCCGTTCCTCGTTTCGGCCATGTAATATTTACGGGCGAAAACTTACTATTCCGTTTCCCGGCCGTTTCCACCGATTCCGCGTTTAAACACGGGAAACGGTACCTATTATATAATATATACCTAGTGAAAAGTTTTCACACACCCGACCAAACGCCTATCATCATTGGCACAATATTGACAATGCTACGCAACAATCAAATGTTAACAAACGAATATAGTTTGTGGAAAAAATACGATTTTTTTTTTTTTATTAGGTATTCATTTAACGTATATATCGTTATATTAACAACAAATAAAAAAAAAAATTGGTTTACAATAACAAATTCGTTTTGTAAATTTCACAAAATACATATAAGTATAATGATTTAATAAAAATAATTTGTGAGATCAATACAGATTTCTTTATTATAATAAAATATGTTATTAAATTGAAAAAAATATTCTGTTTAAATTAACCATTTTGATTAACAAATGGCCGTTTGTTCTACGAAGAAGAAGAAGAAATAAAAAAAACACAAAATATTTCATTTAACTGAATTAACGAAATATTTGTTAATTCGTATAAATTTGTATTGAATTAGAAAATTTTACCCAATACATTGATGAAAAATATTGTTAAATCAATAATACGTTTTGTTAGTTTTCTGTTAAATTAACAAATATTTTATTTCTAAATCAACAAACATTTTATCGGACGTATACCATATTACTATTAAATTAATCTATATTTTTATTGAAATCACAGATATATTTGGTTCAGTGTTTTATATACATATAGGTATAATACATATTCCACTGTCTAATTCTTATATATTCGGGCTGTAACCGTTTAACTTCACGATAAGACAAAATCGTTTTTCTCCACAATCGTTTTTCGTCCCATCTAAGAAAATAAATATATCCATTCGCGAAGTGTACTACAGGTACCTCCTACCATATGAAATCGTCATTATAATATTATAATGTTTGCATTGATGATTTTTTTTTTTCCAAAATTCATTTTAATGTCATTGAGTGCATTTTTCAGTAGCTACTGTTAAACAAGATATACTGTTATATACCGTCAAAATCGATCGAATTGACCAAATCGAATTTTTAACCATTATTTACTATTTTTTATGGGCACTATTTTAATTTATTTTTACGTGGTAGGGTTTATTTTTCGTTTACCTATATACATATAAGCACTTACGATAAAAATGTGTCTCTATAGGCGTATTTAATGAAAACACGTTGCGTTTTATTATTAATATTCTATGTATTTTAAATTTCAATTTACGATTATAATTATATACTAATGATGTTTATAAAATATAAATACTACCTAGCTATGTATCGAAAAATTATACTGAAAATGTATTATCAGTAAGCCAGTAAATTTAATAATATTAGTAGGTGCGGGGAATATAGTTTAGTATAGTCAGTAAGAGTTTCTTATGAGTATACATTGTTGTTATTTATGCATTTTAAGTAATTAATGAAAAATATTGAATTTAAACATTTTTAATTACACCTAAGAGATAATACAATGCGATTAAATCCTCTTGGATATTCCATGTTATTATCTATATAATATATTTTCTTAATAATATAAAAACAAATAACAATGACCGAAGAAAAATTAAATTTATTATGTATTTTATGTTTCAATCACTGTTCTCAATTTGCCTAAAAAAAAAAAAAATTGGTTCAAATTGAATTTTGAAATAAAATTATAGAAATATTAAAATTTTACATCTTGCAGATCTTGGAATTTATTTATAATCTTCTATAAAAATAGGTCATCAATATAATCGAATTATTTAGAACTTAAATAACCTTTTAATTTTACGGTTTTGATAATATATTATTATTATCAATGAAAGTGAAATCATATTCCCGCCTTTCTTTGTATACGAATATTTTCAATAACAACTGAACTCCAAATATGTTAAAATATCTTTTTGGATTCTGAGCCGGAGCAAAGGTGCTGAGTTTTTTTCTTTCATTACAATAAAAATAATATTAAAAAGATTTTAAAATTAAAACAACGTTTAAGGGGTCAAAGTTAATGTGGAGGAAACAGGTTTTAAATGGTAGATATAAGGTATGTATTAGGTAGATTACCCCATGGCATAAGTAAATAGGCACGTCAGTTAGATAACACGGCGCAGAAAATGTTCCCCAGACATGGAATAAACGACAAAATGCATGGAAAAATTATTTTTGGCTTAATTTAAAATTATTGTAATATTGTTATGAATTAAAATACCTATTAATAAAACACTTGCATTATCATTTTGTTTATTCAAGACGTGTTTCACCTTTGTACGTATATTGTTATTAAGACTCTTTCGTCCATGATATTGTTATCGTTTATTCCTTATCTGGGGAACATGCTTAGTGATAGCGAAAATGGAATTATAGTTGACATGCATATTTACTTATGCTATGGATTACCCTTTGAAAAATGTTCAAAAAAAATTATCACGTTTCCTTTTCGTAAAATACGGTTGGACACGTGTGTGTATATGAGTGTTAAATGAAAAAACGCATACTTTTAAACCGTATCATATCGTGCAAAGCCCATCCTCCCCCCGTAACTGGGTACCGCGGTAATATGATGGTTATTACGACGACGGTTCAAAGTCACTTCCGGTGTATACAACATTATTATATCGTCATTACATTGTTATTATACCTAATAATAATAATAATATGATACCAAACGAATACATTGTAATTTATAGCCGTTGGAAGATTTAAGATACACTTGCTGCGAATTTATTCTGATAATTTATAGTTCATATGAAACGTCGGGCAAACTATAATAAATTAAATTAAATTACTTAATCATGATTATAATAATATTATATAATATAATAAGGGTGTCAAGAAATAATATAATCTATAATATTATGTGGTTAAACAGCTATATTTATAAAACGTACTGGACTGGTTGGAATAATATTACAATTTTCTAAACGCTTTTACCTGGAAATATTTTCTATGTATTTAACCGGTGTCTAGGAAACAATATTCAAATTTTAACACACGGCGTAACTCAAAATTATAGGTATATCATATTACAAATAATAATATAATGTATAGGTTTACGTTGCGACTTATGTTGTTTGGTTTTTCGAAAAATATGCTCAATTCGGTACATTATCCCAATGAGACGTTTATTTTCAAAAAAATTTCACTACACCAAACAGTTTTCACAATAAAGATCTGTGAAAAAAATCCTTTTCGTCAATCTATCGAATCCTGTGAACAGGTTAGGTCACATTCTATAGATTTTCACTAGAACATAATAAACTATTTTTTAACGATAATTTACGAGTCTGTATTATATCTAAAATATGTTTACGAATATTATAATATACTATGACAAAATATGCAATAAAATACAGGGCTCAAAAACCGGTTTCAATTTTGATTTTATATACATATATCCGTTAAAACTTGAATCAATGTCAAAATTATAAAAATCAAAATTGGAATTATTTAAAAATATTATCGAAACCAAAAAAAAATTTAAATCAATTATATTTGAATAATAATAATAAAAATCAAGACACAGTACAAAAATAAATAATTTAAAACAGGTAATCAATATTATATTTTTCTGAAAATTGTTACTTAAAATCTAAAAATATTACAAAATCTAGTTTTTTTTTCATTTTCAATCTTTAAAATATATGTTATCAAGATGTTTCCATTATAATAAAAATTCACCCTGATACATATGATGGAAGTTGGTCCATTATTTCTTATGTTCTCATACATTTGAAAGACTATTCAGAGTGAAGTATAGTAGTATAATATTACAAAAAATAATACTAATTAATAAGTTATAATGACAACTTTGATTTGTGATTTTATTATTTTTTAATATTTATAATATATTTGTGTTAAAAATGTAGTATTTCTAAAAAATAACTGAGAAAATCGAAAAATTATTTTTTCAAAGTAGGTACTAACTTGAATAAATTTGCTATCAAAAATGCTTATTGCTCATTCTCATAGATATAATACATTATCATTCAGAACCAATATATTTCTCGCTTCGTTCAATCTAAAATAAAATAACTTTCCTTTATTATTAATTATAATATTACAAAAATAACATTATAAATTAAAAATGAAAATTTAACATGGTCGTTATACTATCAATACAATAAAAATATATTAATTGGTATTTTGAACTATTATAATTTATATTGTATTTTTTTTTTTTTTTGGATAAACGTTTTTTTAATTTCATTTTAAATTTAATGTAAACAATTTCCCACAAAAATCTATAACCAGATAAAAGTATACTTACTTACGTATACATATATTAATAATAATTCTTCAAAAATTCCAATCGGTAGACGATTTTATTTTCTTTGGTCTTTCTTTGTTTCTCATGGTCATTAAATTATTGCATATCCCGTTCAAACTCCAGAACTTTAATTGATGGACATTTAATAATACGCATTTTTATTTTATGTAACCAAAAAAATAAAAGTAAAAACACTTCAGACATCCCGAATGAACTAAATAAATATAATAATAATTTTAATAACTCTATGGAATTTGTTGAATGTCTTGAAATTCACAGAAGCGCATTGATTATAATATTAAAGTATATATACTATATAATATAGTATATACTCTAATAATATATACTGTTTCTCGACGAAATTCCAAACTTTTATGACATATATTTGTATATGGGTAGAAAATTTCTACAGACACGTTATTTGATGTCGTTTTGAAAGGAAGTATACGTATACTACAGGATTACTACAGATTATATATAATAATATGTTAAACGTGAAGTATTAAATATGAAATCTATATATCGCAGATGTAATTTTATGTAAGAAACAGCCGAAATTCGAAATTGAATGATCTTAAAGTTGTTAACACGTCAAAAACATTCCAAAATATACACTCGATATTCACACGTGTACTTACGTTTATTAAAAATTGAACGACAAATGGTAATAATATATTTTAGTAAATAATAAACAGTATACATTATACAACCAAAATAACTTTTACTAAACTCATAAAGTTTTCAGTTATGCCATCATTAATTTATCCTGATATATTATAGATATTTTCAATGGAATAGATACATTTTTTATTACCTATCGAGATTGTTCTATATTTAAAACCATCTAAAAATGAGTAAATAGCAAAATTACCCATGTGTAAGACAAAATTACAAAGTATTGGTAGGGTGAAAATATAATTACTTAGTAATACACATGCATACCTACTCTGAATGGATATAAATTTAATGTAAAATGCATGTAAAAAGTATAGTTAAAAATTTAAACATGTAAAAAAAGTTAAAACGTATAGTTTAAAATTAGAATACTTTTTCAAATAAAGGACTAAAATCTGTCAAATATAAAAGGACCCTAATTTTATCATAGGTAGATAGGTATATAAATAAATTTTTGAGAATAAAAATACATCAGGCCTTGGATAGATAAATTTCGGGGAATATTAAATTCAGAAACAATATTAAAAAGGGGATATTTTTCATTTTTTTTTTTAACACAAAATATGATAATACAAGTTATGGCAAATTCTAAAATGGCGTTTTACTAATATTAACGCTACACTGGGGGGCCACATTATAGATGAAAATAATTATATCAATATTATTAAAGAATATTGCTTACATACAAATCCAGATAGCATATCAATAGCGATTGGAACATAAATATTGTGAAAATATCTTTAAATCAAATGGGTGTTTATTCATATTATAAACAATATTTTAAATAACATTTGAACATATGGTGTGCACTTTTTAATTAAAGGAGAGATGGTAGATAACAGAAATGCATTTACTAGATTATTAAAACAAAATATTATAGTAGATATTTACCACGTGTGATAAAAATACAAATATAAAATCAAACGAATAACTCGGATTCGCCGGTGAGCAGAAAAATCCCACCATATGGGCGTCTATATTATTAAAGGAATATTCTCTAAAAATGTTAGATATCTACGACCAGTATTGTACTCTAGTCGCAAGGCTGTCGTTATCATTTTTGGGTCCTTTTCAAAATGTTTGCAGGAAACTAACAAATAGATTGGTACACAAAAATAAGGTTATTTGTAATAATTTTCCGCTTTTGACCACAAATAGGATATAAAATGGTCATCTATTATTACATAATTGTAAGGTCCTAGACAGATGCCTACCCTACCTACCCCTAAAAATGACCAGGACTAGGCATTGAATAAAAATTGAAACCTTCTTTCTCTTTCCCCCGTTAAAGATCGAATTTCGAAAATATATATATGTACTTATGTAATATGTCATTAAAGAAATATTCTCAAAAATGTCAGCATTTTATGGTCAGTATTTTGGGCTGGGCGTTATAAAAATTTTCATGTGTATAGATTATATGGTCTAAACAAAACATCTCAGCGGTAAAGTACCTGAAATTTCAATGAACTTGTATGAATGATTAGGTAGCGTATTTGCTAACACGTTTATGTAATATTCTGGGTAGTGAGTACAAATTACGAGATATACATGCATACAAAATGCATTTTTTTCAAATTCCATCAACACTGTCATGGGGAGAAACTGTTTTCGTAAGTGTTCTGCCATTTTCTCTCTTTTTTTTTGTTTTATAAGTCAATATTGTGGTTAATCGTTTTTACTAGAGATGAGCCAACACAAAATTTAGGTGTCAAACCCAACTTTTAGTTTAATGTCAAATTCGAACTCGAGCTGAACTCTTGAAGTTCGGATCGATTTTTCGAACTTCGAACTGTTCGACCCTCCTATAGCTATTTCCGTAAAATATTGCTACAATATGAAATCAGCCTATGTCAATGTTGTAATTCTCTGCTATGAATATATTGTCAATATTACTAACAAAGAAAACAAATAATATACACATATTGTAACCATTTTAATATTTGTATATAAAATATTATAATAACATGTCTATAATATGTAATTGCTATCTGGGAAGTTATGATTTTAAGTGATTTACAGAAAATTAACAATTATTTAATAGGCCTATTAAGGAGCATTTCCATTCTTTTCGATTTCTAACTTTATTAAAATATAATAAAAAATGGTTTTTATCTAAAGATCATACATTGCTTCTTTATTGACTTGATTTTTAAAATAACTTTCCAAACATCTTTCAACAATCAAGTTCAATAAAAAAAAGCACAAAATGCATTTTATTCACACATTTTCAAAAAACATTGATATTTAAATAGGGATACCGATTAACCATATATTATTTTCCGTTCTAAATATATGTCATAATGTGTATATTATGATAAATTATCTCACTCTTTGAAAATATTTATGATAATAATAATAATAATAAAGCTATATCATTTGCTAAAAATAATTAAAGGGTTGTGTGTGATGTTTTTAAATTATTCAGAAAAGAGTTTTTAATATTTTCTAATCTTATCATTTTATGTGTTTTATTTTTTATAACGAACTTTTAAATCAGCACTTTTTGCTTCAATAATATTTGTTTAAAAAAACAAACATTATCGAATAAAACTGTATAAAAAGTCAATATTTTGAATACTTAATTTTGAATAGCCTGCGGATGTATGCAAATGGTTGGTTTGAGTTGATTTTACAAATGATCTCTTAGCGACAAATTGTACAAATATAGAGGTGACATATTTTTCGCATATACAATATAAACGAAATTATGTATTTTCAATAATATATTTCCGGTTATTTAAAAAAAAATTTACATTTTTAGATATACATGTAACAATAAAAATAACGAGATAAATTTTACAATCTAAATACTTAATACAAGTATGATCCATTGAGAAAGCAACATGAAATAATTTATTCGGATGGCCTCGAATTTAAATTGGAATACGCATTTTAAAAATGTTGAAAACTTAATTTTGTAATAATATCATTCACTTTATTTGGTACCTATAACAATATGGTATATAAACCATAATTATAATCCAAAATTGACGAGTTACAATTATTTAAAACATGCAAAAAATAAACGGTTTTAAATATTTTAAAATGTTTTAATCCTTAGTCGATTTTTAATTTAGTACAATAGAATATTAGAAGATACAACCAAGTTTCAGGTTTGAAATAAGTTATTAAATTGTCAAAAAAATGTAGATGATTTTTAAGTTATATATAGGTATTAATAATAAGTTAAATTTATTATAGGTACACCAAAACCACAAAACATTATGTAACTGTGTATTGTATATACGTATTTCAACAACTACGTTATTATCAGTAGTAACAACCAAAGACTTTGGTCACAAGTGGTTTATTTATCTCATAATGTAACAATATTTATTGATACTAGTATATTAATAAACCTTGTAACAATCAATTTTGAATTTAGGACCCATGTTAATATATTGGAATTATTTAAAAAAAAGTCAATGCATCTAAATCCTGTATCAAATATTGGAGTTACCTATCGTGAAATAAGTTGTATTGTGGACAAAAACAACGACTGAGTTGTAATTTTCCCAAAAATATGTATTTTGTTACTTCCTATAGGTATATTTATAAAAATATAGCCGTTCAGATACAGATGGTAGAAGTTAGTACACCGTTACTTCGGTCTTCGGACAGGATAGTACCTGTATATTATTATTATTTTAAGTACGCAGGAAAATATGAAATATTGCATACAAGAGACGATTCGTGAAGGGGCTGTATAATATTATTAAAAAATAAATAGTAATAAATTGTATTTGTAATCATGTTATTTTCTCAGCATTTTTAAAATATTTCCGTCATAAGAGTTAATAATACATTATGCTTAAGAAAACTATACGGGGAAAATTGAAAGATGACCTGTCTAAACACGTCATTTTAAAACCACTACAGTCCTCACATGGCATAGAATCTAAAATACTGTTTAAACTTAAGTCCATATTAAGGAGCTATTTATAGTTATAGTTACCTTTTAAATGGAACACACTACATAATATTTATTCTCGTTGTGCGCGATACGTGATGATTATTATTAGAGGAAAGCGAATCAAAATTTCAGTTGGGGGGGGGATAGTGATGGGGAAAGATTGCCAACTACTCTAATAGGCACTAAAGCTACGATGATACCTTTAAAGCATAAATAAGTAGATGTACGTTTTTAGGTATATATGGAACATAGGTATCCCATAGATAGGTATCTATGGTATAATTTTCAGTAACGTACATCAGGAACAAGATTTCAAATTCGATTTGTCGCGTTCGATTTATTTTCGTTTTATTTTTTGCTGGATCGAACAATTAAATTAAAAATTCCAGGTCGTTGGTTGTCATCGTCGTACAAATGTCCCCGGGTAACGGTAAATAATAATGAGAAAAATGCATCTTATACGTATATATACCTACACGTTTGATAGCAATTCGGACTCTCAATAATTTTCATCCATCGTTGTCGACCTGAATTCTTCTCGTATCGGAATCCCTAGAAATATTTCACCTGCCATACTTTCCCCCTCGACTACTGAAAACTGAACACACATACATCCACTATGTTCTCAGAGTTTTATGGGCGTTTATATCGCGTTTAGAGAGGAGGTGCAGAACTTTTTCCGGAGAGGGATGGTGTGAAAATGTCGTGTCCCGAGTAGAAGCTCGTGGGGATGACTGAAAATATGCGGTTTAATAATATACGAAAGTGCTGCTGTGAATTCCTTTTGCTGACAATGGCGGCGTTTTTAATAACACCAACTCGTAATTTCCAGGCGCCACTTATAGCTATCATCGTCGTCATCATCGTCATCATCGTCATCATCGTCATCATCATCATCATCATCATCATTAGCATCATCATCATCATCGTCGTCGTCGGTTTTCGGTCAAAAACTTGGCGATACGAATATTTTGGAAAGAGGGGAAGACGGAAAAAGGAAGAGAGAGGATATTATCGTCAACCGCTCAATTTTTTTCCAGAAGAAACAAGTCGACGTGTTCGGAATAACGACTACGGTATTAATGACTTCTAATATTTTATGGCCTTCGGTTTTTTTCGTCACTCTATCATCTAAAATCCTGAAAAAGTTCAATTACATAAAAGAGAGAAAAAAAAATCTGGACAAACTTATAGTTGTGGGCCGGGTTACTGCTGAACAATATATTTTTCTTCAAAGTTTTCCCGTATACCGCTTTTTCACCACTTCTATACTACACAGTACACACTTTGAAGTACAGTCAACCTCGACAATTCGTTCTTTATAATTATAACTTTAATAACAAAAATTATCATTTTTGTTGTGCATAAATATTTGTTGACTACGTGTTATACAAAAAAAAAAACTTTATCGTTGTGCAAATTGAAAGAAGAATCTCGTTCGTAAAATGAAACGTGACGTCATCAAAACG
The DNA here is from genome assembly GCA_025469235.1 of Pemphigus obesinymphae. NCBI lineage: Eukaryota > Metazoa > Arthropoda > Insecta > Hemiptera > Aphididae > Pemphigus > Pemphigus obesinymphae. Next base: position 10,646 of record JAIPRL010006328.1, read on the forward strand.
TCTCGGACCTAACATGAAAATACTATAGTCTATTGTGCGATATGGTTGTGTATGCACAACGAACGATCAACTATATGCGTATAATCGTAATCTGTAATCAGATTGGAAGTAAAAATGAACTAATCTCTAAGCTATATGTATAAGGATTTCTGGATATCCAAAGTATTTTTTAATTTCGAATGTTCATAACTTTTTTCATTGGAATAATAATATTGGTTCTGCGATAAGCTGTCGTTTAAATCAAACTATTACTAAACATTTATATTATGGATGGTCAACTTTACGTCAACCTTCATACATTTAAAATAGCATTATCTAAATCAATAAAGGATTTATTACTGTAATCATTGTACATCCAGGTGTAGATATAACCTTATCATAACCCACGATATTGTATAATATTGGCATATACCTAGAGGTTTATGCACGATAAGGTAAAATTTCCAGAAACCGTTTAAAAAGTCATTATTTAATCCTGTGACTCTTGTCATATATGTATCCTTTATCTTATCGGCTCATTTTATTTATTTCCGCGAATAATATTATTGATTATGCAGATTTTGCAAACGAATCGGATGTGTAACGAGCGGCGAACATTGTGGAGCGACTTACGAAAAATATACTATCGTCGTCATCGACACGCGACGAATGCATACCTAAGTTATTATCATATTAGATCGACTTGAATCGAATCGACTTATTACACGAAAAGCACCGTCTCACAGGGTGTATTATAATATAGTTTTTGAAACGTGAATATTGCGTTCTACCCTTTAATTATGACTTTTTCAAGTTTTTATTTATGTATACAATTGTACTTAACACGAACCGAGATTCGATGTAACGATTGAAATATGTACATTTATAAATATATACCTCGTGTTATAGTAATATAACATATCATCTTCGTGAAAAATTACTATCGGACATATAGGCATATCCCGTTCAAGACAATTTAAAAATGAGTTAACTGCACTTAAAATGATTACTTTATTAAATTAATTTAATACAATAATCATTATTCTAGAGCAAACATATATAGGTACTAGCTTATAGTTTTTAAGGGAAAAGAAGATTTTGTACTTTTATTGTTTTCTTTGAAAACCACGGACACTTTGTACGGTCATAATTTATCCAAGGTTATTGTTGACGTTTCGATAGAAATGTATTAAAATAGAATAATTATAGTCACTACTCATATGTCATGGACTCATAAATAAAGGATTCGGCATACCTCAAACGTTTAAAAGTTTCGAATAACGAACATTTTTACACTATTAACTAATTAAATTACAGGTTTTTTTAGGTTACATTATAATTGTGTCATACACTTTCTATTTTAAAAAAATCTAAATGTTTATGTTCGATAAACATAAAGAATATATAGGTACGATATACTTAATATTTTGTTTAAAAAATAATTTATTGAAATAGCTTAATAAATAATTATAATTATATTATATACTACTATATTTATATTTATTATAAATTATATTGTATATATACATAATGGACTTTTATAATATAAAATTATACGTATACCTATATAAAATGATATATATTTATAAAAAAATATTTCGAAATACAAATGATGTCGAATACGAATGATATCGAAAATTTCATTTTATTTTGAGCGTCAAAGCAAAGATGTTTTACAATGACGTGTTTTTTTTAAATTTTAGGCTATATATAATAATAATTATTGATTTTGAGATTTTCAAGCTCCGACAGGGGTAATTTTAGGATTTAAGACGTGGAAATTCATGATGTAGTTAATTGTACGCTACTCTAACTATATATTAAAAATTCACGAAATGATATTAGTATAAATAATGTTGGGTATATGTCGAATTTAGAAGATCAGATGTTTTGGAAAGAAGAGTATTTTGTTAGAAATTTTTTTATAGTTATTATTTCAATGAGGTATTTTATTTAGCATATCAATTTTTATATGTTAGAAAATCATAATGTTATACCAAATGTATACCAAATATTTACTATACCAATAGGCAATATTGTAAAATAACAAATGTTATTGTCCACATAATAGTTATTTTGAAATTTCATTGATTTTTTATGTGCGTACCAAGTGTTTATACACTTTTTCTAAAGAATAAGTCGAGAAGGATTTTCGGGCTTTACTTAACACGATACAGAAATATTTTCGGAATCGTGTAATTTTTTATAACCACTTATATACATAGGTACACGATAACCAAATTTCGTTTATATATTTATATACCTATTATATAATATTATGTAATTGAATAATTATATATAATTTTAAACGCAAAATTTCTGTATCATTCGTGTTATACACTCATTAACTTAGATTAAGTTTGAGTGCATGGATTTGCGAGGCTTAAGCAATGAACATGTAGACTCGTTTATTTTGGGGCATAATTATTAAATTTGTTCAAACCAAAAACACGTTCCAGGGCGATTTTTTCGATTTCTATATTGGGAAATAAGCAAAATCTTTTCTTATAATTGTGTATAGTTTATATATCATGATATATAAACTATATACATACTTGTATATTTACATACACTATTCATACTTACTATATAACATACTTACAAGTACAAAATAATATCTCAGGTTAGTTAGTTATTCCTTCGAAAAACATTTTACATAATCGTTCATACATATAAAGTACATACATAATATATTAATGAAATACATACTACTGTGTAAAAATGTGAAGTTTTAGATTTGTATTTTTTATTTTTGAATTTCAAGAAAAATTTTACATTAAAATAATATTTGTTGTCAAAAAAACATAAATTATTAAGAATAAAAATTGTCTTCAATCAAATTTATTATATTATTATTAATAATAATAATAATAATAATAATAATAAATAATAATTAATTATTTATTATATTATTATATATTTATTTATTTTAAGAATCAAAATTATTTTTGCGATTTTTTTAAAAATTTTATTATTAGAGTAATATACTTTTAACTTTATATTAAAATGTATATGCAGATACCAGCTATGTATAAATTATAAATAACACATTTTTTGAAGTCCAAAGATCGAAAAATGACTTCTTCAAAATATTCTGCTGATCATATTTTCAGATAATATTACTTTATTATAGCATCCAAAGGCCTTTGATATTATATTTTTCTTAATAAAAAAATTTTATTCGTTAAAATGTAAAGTTCAAACATTCTAGTGTATTAAATACGGTCAACTTGCTCTTGACGAATTATTTCTATTTATTTTATCTTACGAAATTTGAAAAAATATTTTGGTATTTACTACTATTTATAAACGCACTCCACACGTACAATTTTTAAAAATGTCAAAAATGTCTTATATTATTTTTTTAAAGAGATAGAGAGGATGAAGTTTATTACATATTATATAATCATTTTCGTCGATAAATTAAATATCTTTGTATTTCCGGAAACTTTGTGAGACATTTTTGCTATTGAAATTATATTTTCATGATTCAAGTATAAATGGTATACAAAATGTATTCGAACGAAACGACAGACGGTTGTGTACGGTTTATAATATAAAAGATCTTCTTTCATAGCGAATTATTCATTTTGCGCATTTTGCACTTGCGTATATATAAATGTAAAATTTTATAAACTTGAAAGCGTGTTATGTCATCTGTTTCTCTCATTTATCCATATTAAATTTCTAAAAAAAAAACATATACATATGTATGATTTTTTAACTGTATTATAGTTCAGTTGAATTCAACTCGTATGAGACTAATCTAAATGTTAGATGCTGGCTTACACTACAGAGAGTTATTTCCTTATATATCTCAATATATTTCATGCTGCAGATATGTTATATACATATAACTATTCTGCGGAAGAATTATGTGCCAAATGAATACTCATGTACATAATATGTGAAATACTCGTATGGATATATACAACAAAGAATAAAATAAATACAAATACAAATGTTCGTATATAAAAATATATTTGGTTTTATGTCATTATTTACCATAATATTTATGGTTTTGCAATACTTATATAAGGGCAATGAACGCCTGTTGATAAATTTTGTTTAATTTCTGTATAGGATTAAATACTATCACAAACTTTTGTGATATTCCCGAATCTCGTATTGTTACGAGGTTATTTATTGAGCCTTGTTATTGTAAAATTTGACGATAAAGTTCTCTATCGCCAAAACAATGTCTGTCCTTAAAACGTATAATACCTAATTCATTCCTAAGCTTAATATTATCACTGTGATTGTTTCACCCATGGTTGAAATATACCAGGTTATTGCAAATTACCAAATCGTTATCAAATATAAATAAAATGGCGGGCGTAAGGGTGCACCATAGAAAACTTTACTGTTCTGTATTATCATTGATAATTTTGTAATGTAATCAATAATAAATAGCTCATGAAAACAACCAATGAAAACAGCGCCCCTTACGCCTGCCATTTTATTTCCTTTACGTGAAAAAACGTCATAGTGGGGGTATAGCTGCAATAACCTGGTATATTTCAACCATGGTTTCACCTCATAAACGATTCTAAATTCTAATCCTATAATAAATTATTTACAATTTATTATAATTTCATGTATTATCATAGAATAAGTTAAATCAGAACTCCAATTCTCGAGTTATCTGAAATATGTTTGCGATGTAGATTATGCGTGTAGTCCATTGTAGTCTTGTAACAATTTTCAGATATAGATGTGAATAATGTTAGTGACACTGTTCATCATAAATTGTCTAATTTGGTTCGTAGAAAACAATTTCAATAACACTAGGTAATATAAATTAATTTTATCATTCAAATCCTCATCAACAATGTCACCAAATAATATAAAATAGATCTGAGTCACAAGATAACAACACTGGTCACTGAGTTAAATTTTAAATAATATATCAGAGCTACATTTTGTGCGGTAATATAAACGAGTATTGTTTTCTATACATTTTGTACTCTCATTTAACTTTCTTTATAATATTAGTACTATTTTAGTGTAAATTACTTACTTACGAAGAACATAATAAGAATTACATAGAAGTAAATGTAAATTGTATTAGTAGAAAATTGAGTATATTCAATTACAGAAAGTAGAGGACATAGTATGCTCATAGAGTGAATATCTCCTTATTTGATTCTAATATTATAATAATTAGGTCTACGAGTTTAAACATTCGTAATGTAATTTATTATTTTCAATATTTTTATTGTAAAATGTAATAATGATTTAATTTTTAATTTTTTTTTGTTTCAGGTAAGAATTATAAGACTCAATAATCTCTGTAAGTAGGAAATAATATCAATATATTTATATATATTTATATACTATATAGGTATCTAATATTTATATATTACTCATAATAGATTAATAGATAAAACTATGCAAATTTTGATTTTGGTTACTTGTTAAATCCAATAAAACTCAGTTTAAAAGTACTTAATTGTATATAAATGAAAAAGTAATCTGTGTTTTTATTGAAACGAGTCTCATGTAGTATAATATTTTAAATATTTTAGCATAAATAAAATGAGCCAAAATTGCAATATTAGGCATAACTATACAATAAAATATACCATAGGTAGGTACTACAATATAATTTAGGGTTTAAAACAAATTTAACTAATTCCCATTATGTCGTAAAATGGGTTAAGGTAAAGTAAGGTATATTCGTGATAAATTCACGAAATTCTTAATTACACATTCACCAATAATAATTTTATAAAATTATGTTGATTATTTGATATAAAGCTACTATACTATAATATATGCCTACTTTGAGTTTGAAGAACTACTTTGTTTTAATTTTATATAAATTTGAATGTCAATAAAAACAGTAAGATAATTTTGTGATCGGCGCTTATTTTCGTGATACTAGATAGGTATTTTTGTGAATACGAAATTAAAATAATATATTTTTGAAATTTAAAAGTATACCTATTAAAAATTTTAATCATAACAATAAATTCATTACGTATTTTCAAATTTATAATAAGAAGAAGTTAATGATACTTTTATAATTGTCTTTATTTAGGCATTGAATTGATATTCATGAAAATTGTAATTGGTCACATTTTTGTTAATTAAATAATTATTAAATATTAGTATATTATGATTAATATTAATTTATTAATCAATTAGATATATTTTATTAATTATAAATTGTCACATTGTAATCATTGTTAATATTAGTAATTATTTTTAATAAAAAACACAGTTGAAATGTAAATTAATTTAAAGGGAAAATTCTAAGAAAATGCATTAATATTTTAAGGTTTCATAAATTATTAGCAATTAATTTGAAAACAATAATTCCATCATTAAATTAGGAATATTTTTTTTTTTAATTTAATATAAATTTATTATAATACCGTATCTTTAGTTTAAATCAAGAAAAAAACATTTAAATAAACAATATCACAATATTTACATAATATACGTGTAAAACGCTTATCAGAAATGTATAAGCTGATATAGGGAACAGCGAGAGTGTCCCAAGTACTGAACGGTCAATTCGTTAATCGACAGTTGTACTTGGAGTAATAATTTACGTAATATCATAGTCAAAGACGAACAAGTATGTATGTTTTAAACGTTTGAGTAAATGTCATGAAAATACCTTACTTCACCCTACACGCGATGAATTAATGTAGGACAAAATATCCAAGGATGAAAATAATCTAGAGACAAAAATTTTAAAAAATAATAATAATTTTAGTCGTTATAAAATATAAACATTTCCGAGACTATATTTGTATACTGTGATTCACAGGGAGTTTTCAATTTATTTTGTCTATTTGCAGTACATTTTTTTTCACCTAGCGATGATTGATTGTCTCATAGGTATTTTGATTTTCTTTTTGTATCCATATAAACATAAATGATGAATAAAGATAGGTAATAAAATAAAAAATAACTGTTAACTTCTATTTATTTTTGGTCTTTTTTATCTTCATACCTTTTTTTTTTTTGTCCGATTACCCGAAAAATTTTATATTTTAACGATTGCTATGGTATTGAGATACATTTTATTATAAATCCAGTGTGGCATTTGAATTGTATTTTTGCACCTTTGTGGCGGAAGTATACTTCTCAGTCGAATGGTACTAAGCGGGCAATTGATGGGTTTTGGTCCGGAGCGCCAGGCAAATGACGGACAGAGAAGGACCGGGAGATGACAGTAATATTTTATCTGCGCCCTAGGGTTAGTCGTGTCAAAATATAATGTACAAAATCATTTTTCAAAAACGTTTTCACCACAGCAAAGTGGAAGTATAGCCGAGGTCAAGGTAGCATCTACATCCATTTTTTCTCATACTCTGAAAGTCCCGCTAATATCAAATACGAATCACGTAGGGCCTGCAGCCTAAAATCTTGACCGTAAAGTTTTAACCGTCCTTTTCTTGTGTTCTACAGAAAATTGATCTATTGCCCGACTTTTTTTGAAAATCTAACTAAACGTAGGGTGTTTTTAAAATACGTAAAATTAATTTTCAAAAAGAAAATAGCAGCTCTTATGTACAACAATAAATTTTCATCGATCTACACCTACTATATTTAAGTTAAATCAGGTGCTGGACAATTTTTATCGTTGGACCCGATAACAGCTAGAGAATCGGTTTCCATGGTTACTGTAGAACTATGTATATATACATATTTTATGCCATTATTGACAATCAGTAGAATATAGATATCTCTACCTATCTAGTTATTAAAATTACCTACAAATAATTATGTTTATGTGTGCATTTTCTATCATTTGAATGTAAGTTCATTATTCGCTTATTAAGTTTTATTGAATAATTGGTTGCCTTAAAATATATTTGAAATTTTTATTTTTTTGTTTTAACCGGATTATTTTCTTTATAAATGGTTATATTATATATACTTGGACCAGGATAGAAATTATTGATTTCGCATTAATGGATCTTTGCAAGAATAATTACATAGGTATTACCACAATTTAAAATGTAAGAACATATAAGTACGATATTTTATCATAAATACTTGAATCTACGAATATAAAGAGCAGATTAAACATCGGCGAGATAACTTGGTTAAGGTTTCGTTAAGCTGGCTTAGAACTTGAAACTCGAAAAAAAAATTATTAATTAAATAAATTTCTGATTCAGGTATGAATTATAAAATGTGTAATTATAGTCTACTTGAATACAGTACAGTAAAAAAATTAAAGTTAATTTTAAACCTTCATCTAACATTTTTTTTTTTTAATGCCTAATGTTTAATTATTATTATTATTATAATGATAAATTATAGGTATCTGGTATATGAAATTGTTTTATAAAATAGTCATCAAAGGTGAACTAGTAAAAAGTGAATGACTAACGTTTTTTTTAAACTTTTTAACTCAATTAGTTTTTTTTTTTTTTTTTGTAAACTATTAAATTATGTCTATGGGCTATTAAGTTAATTTTACTTAACTCATTTTGAGTTTATTTTTACTGTTTAACTGGCCCGTCTTTGATATGTTGTGTGCTGAGAGTAAAACGGTTTTATCTCGGTATTTAAAAATTGTCCAGGAGAGCATTTTTAGATTTCTATCATACATATCTTCATATTGATTTAGAACATTTTAAATCGCTGTAACTCATTAAATAATGATTCGACTTAGTTCATTCCGATTTCAAAAACATAGACCGTACACAAATTATTAATTGGGTACAAAAAAGTATTTTTTAAAAAATCGGTGATATAGAACCTTGTGCTCCAAATCCACGATGTATAGGTATATATTTCATAAATTATAAATCATAATAGTCGGTCTAGTTAGATCAATTAGTACAGTATAATCCAGTGTATAGATATAACCGAGTGAAATAATATGGATTCAAGAAATTTCTCTATGCAATGATATATTCGAGATTTTTCTGTTGTTCCTTCATAGAGTAAGGTCGAGAAGGCGTTAAATTCTCAATTATAAAAGAATCGAAAGATTCATCTTTGTTATCTATTTATGCACTTTATTTGAAATCAGAATATTGTAAGTACTAATTTCATTAGTTACTTATAATAAATTTGTATGCAATTTAATAATGTAAGCTAAGGTTTAATTTAACATACATTTTTAATTTTGTGATTTTAATTAAAATATTATAAAGATAACAATAACTTGATATTATCATTGTATATTTATTAGTATTTCAGTATTTCGATCTAGTGGAATAATTGTCCTGTAATGCCTTCTACCCAATGATGGCTTCAACCCAATAGATGTACAGTGTACTATATATTATTCTGTACATTCCATATACTGTGTCCATGTGTATATTTTAATCTGTATCCATGTCAATGTAGTTGAAATATAATACGTAAAAAGCAGTTTTATTTTAAAACGTTTCGTACGTAAAAGACACGTTTCGTCTATTTTTCATTTTTTTTTTTTTACTAAATATCCTTTGACAAATATCGTTTATTATTCCTACACAGTTTTATGAGAGATTCAAATTTGTCTCTTTTACGATATGCATAATATACAAGATATTTATTTCATCTCGCGAATTGAATAGTAAAGTAGAGAATGCAAACTTTCATCTACCCGTATTCGGTACATGTAATTTCAAAAGTTGTAAATGTAATACCCAATCATATTTTATGTTACCACGAGAAGCTTAAAATATTAAAATACGTGGTTAAAACAATATGATAGTCGTGCAATATATAACTCCGCAAGCATATATTCAAAAATAAATATTAATGGTTCATCATATATTTTAATTCCTAGAGGGTTTAAAGTAGAAAAAGGCATTCGAGTTCGTACTAACTTTAATTATTTTAATATAAAATTTAAAATATTTTTCAACTTTAATCATAAAGTTTTTGCGTTTGGGAGCGTATTATTTAATTATAATATTTTTTCGTGTTAAAAACTGTAAAACAACCGCATATTACCGCGGTGTCATATTAAACAGATTAAATATATTATATTATTATTATTATTATAATGTTGGTATTCGTATTAGAAGTAAAATTTATTTAATGCCATGAGATTGAATGCAAATTACATTTATCAAAGGTACCGTATATCAAAGGAGGGACAGCTCAATATGACATTCGCTTTAAATAATCATACGTTTTATCTTTGTGGTAGATGGCTTTTATAAATTTTGCAAAATGATTCTTTCCGGTCCGTATATTTCTCGATTGTTATACGATTCGTTTGATGTACGTTATAATTGCGATCGATTGTACAATATATATATACAATATACATGTACCTATATATATATATATATTCTTTTTTTTAAATTAATTTCTCGTTAACTGTAATAAAGACACAATTAAAATTTTAAATATTCGATCCTTCAGCTGTCTGTTGATATACACGATATCAATGTCAAAAAAACTATCGCAAGAGTTTTACCATATCCTTCGTTCGATATCCTAGGCATTAATTTTTATTTTATTTCCAACGATTTCACTGTCGAAATATATTCAAAAAGGGATTATATATGAGTATAATATATAAGGAAATGTGACGGTAAAATCTGCACATTTTCCATTTCTAATCAGACGAAAATAAAATCGAGAAAAGACGTTCAAAGTTAACTGTTGCGCCCGAATACCGACGCGATGCCATGGTATAATTACACATGGATCCTTAAGAGGACACTACACATGTGGTTTTTAAAGGAACAGGCAATTTTTATAACATTTAAAAAAAATTAATAATCTTATAAATTAAAATATTTAAGAATATTTTAAAAATCGGTCTGTATCAGTATCACTTTTTATTGTTGTATAAACACGATATTTGTTAACAAAACTGTTTTGCGAGAAAACATTTTTCTGGGAATGTAGTTGTAATTAATAAACAAATATTGACACAATGTTTTAAACAAAATTATCTTAATTCTACTGTCGTATTCTTTTCGATATTATAAGTATAACTGATATTATGCAATCTGCAAAAATATCCTAAAAAATTGTTTTCACAAAATTAATACCTTTTTTCAGATTTTATATTTTATTTTTAAATACGATATAACACAGATAATTTTGTCTACAATATTGTGTCAAAATTTAATTTCTTAATTATAACTACAGCCCAAGAAAATTTTTTTCTCAGAAAACAGTTTTTACGATAATATAACGCAAGTGTGTAAATATCTTCCTTATCTTATGCAAGAGTATTATAAAACAAAACTATATTAAATAATCTTCTTGTCTATCTATCATTAAAGACTATATTTTTAAGTGAATATAGATTTTACAATTTACACTAAATACTATTGATACTTAATGTAAGTTTATTGTAAAAACACTTTAAATTTTATAGAACAAATACTGAAAGAAAATTAACAGCAAATTTTAGAAAGTTAAGATATAGAATATTTTTTTCAATTAATCAATTTGTGCCAGAAGTTAATTTGGAAGATAATAACTTACCCAATTTGCCTCTCGCAAATGACGACACTACTTTAACTATGGAATTATTATATGAGTCAAAAATACCGTTTTCTACAGTTTTAATTAAATTAGATGATTTAGCAATCTGTTAAGCAAACAATGTACCAAACTAAAAAGTAAGGAGGTGTATGCACTTAACGGTGTGGCAGTCTATTCATTATCGGCGATCGTTCGGAAAGACAAAAAGTGAAACACGACGAAAAATGTTCAACAAACTTACAAAATATATACCTATAAATAAATCAATTTCTGTTGTTCTTAGTACTGTATACTCCGTTAAGTGTCAAATCGCATGGGTAAAAACAATTTTTCTAATTCTGAAGCTGTGCAAGCAAAATTTGCGAAGTGAAACCCGTAGAAGTTAACAAATCTGAAAATAATGGGCTCTTACCATCATTATATCAATGATCTCAACGATGACGGAATATATATAAATATTATATATCGTATTTATTCAGATAATTTCGGGATACGAAAAAAGCGTTACAAATGACAATACAAAAATCAATATACTGACATACGAAATTCCTCTAGAATTTATTACTATTAGTAAAAATCACTGGATGGTTTTGAAAATAATGATAATTCGTTATTGAAACCATTTTTACAAGAAGTGATAACAAATATTCATCATAACTATGCCGAGCTTATTAAAACAATTTATCAAGACCGTGTTATAATTTATTTAAGAAAAGTTCTGTTACGAAGACAAGCGGAAATGAAGATATCTTTCCTAATATTCTTGTGCCATACGAGAATTATGAATGTAACATCAATATAATAAAAGAATCTGATTCTTCCACAAAATTGTCGTTATTACTAGAAGTGTTACATCATTATATATGTTCTGTTATAATAAGAATAGGCCCATTTGTTCTTATCACTGTTTCACAAATTACACTAAACCGTTATAATATAATTGTAGGTATTATAAATAATAACAAATGAAAATAACCTATCATATTGAAAATTAACGTAAAATGTCAATTTGTATTAACAACCAATGAGAAAACATTAGCGAGTTGATCTGTGATAACCTTCTTGTTAGATATATTAAAGTTCTCTACAGAAATCTATTAAAACATTGGTATACTTTTGTGAATAAAAAGACTTTTATCTCCGGAAAACATGCTATTTCGTCCCCATAAAGTATAAAATTAAAAATAAAACATATAAATATTCTAATTTTTTATAAATAATACATATCAATATAAACTAGTATCTTAAGCAATAAAATATTTTGATCATTAGAAATATTCGTTAATGTTAAAGTTTTTTTTTCTTTTATTTATACAAAATAAATTGCGTTTGAATATTAATAATAACTAGAGTAAAAAATAACAATAAAATTAACGGATTTTTAAATAGGCACTATAAAGAATCATTTTGATTGTTTAAGGAACTATAGTGTATTCAGAAGTCTCATCAAAATATTAATCGACAATTATATTTTTTGAACGTATTAAAACAATTATTATAAAATTAGAAAAATTTTTATCTCCAAAAAATAACTGTATTAGGTAGATTTTGTTGAATTTTTTTTGTAAATATTTTGTTAAAACATTTTTTTGAAAATTTTTCGTAAAGAATTTTGGTCGGGAATGAAATATCAGTACAAAACTATTTTGGGTATCCTTTTTTGAAATTACTTTAGTCTAAGATTAAGTGTAATGTCCTAGATTCTGAATTTAATTTTACAAGCATATTTTTCTGTATTTTTATTATTATATAAAATTATTCTGCTTAGATATATTTATTTTAGTCTGTATACAGACATGTAATGAATAAAATTCAGTTTTTCAACGGACAGAAATCTCGCGGTTGGTTTGAAATTTATCAGAAGACTCGCCAAGATCGTAGTCATTTAGAATATTTTTTCCATCATGATGGTAATTCGTTTTTACGTTACACACACAATAGATTACAATTCAAATTGCATTTTTAACCAAATTGGTGATGTCGACTTAAAAATGTTGTACGTTAAACACAGCCAGGACAGACGAACAAAATGAATTTGGATAAAAGTTCGTATTATAATATGTATGTGTATATATTTTTTTCTTCAAACGTTATGACTTTAAAGAATATCTGATTAGACTCTGTACACGCAATGTAATTCGAATAAAAATAAAAATAAAAACCTTAAAATTATATTTCGAAAAGTATACCGGTGATCAATATTCAGAAAGAGAAACCATAGTAATTGAAATACCGCAAGTGCGCCGTAGTTGGATACAATATATATATATACTCGGTCTTCTTTTGTAAATGACTAGCAAATGTTTTGAATACCGATCGAAGTCCTATACAGTTCATAAGGCACGAATGCCGTATTTTAAATTACTATACACACACATATAATGTGGATGTGCTGAAGCTATATTATAGTGCCCGACAGAGAAAATATGTTATACAATCCATGGAATAATAAAAAAAAAAAAATACCATATCAAAAGTTCCCGGACCATTATTATTAGAAATATCGATCAGTGTACATTTTACGATTTATATTCTACGGACGTGTGTTTGTCTAGAGTTGTAAGTATAATATGGTATGAAATAAAACAACCGTAAATACTATCGAATAATAATGTTGCAAGTCTTTATATAATGACCACGGTTAGGTAAATATGTATATTAAAAAAAAAAAAAAAAAAACACCCTTAGCTAAATGTTATTCTTTCATTTCCCCTTTTTCCATGGGGTACACTCAAAGTTTATGTTTAACTACATAGTATACCTTGATACCTTCCCGGCAATACGTCATATTACACGGACAAAATTATAAAATAGTTTTTTCATTTTTAAATCATGATACTTTGGCAGTTTTCTTTTAAACATTACGTTCTTTTAAATTAGTTCGATATAAAATCGTCACGTAGTCACGAACTCGGATGCATTTTCTTTTACAATATATATATATACAATATTTATATTATAACAATATACCAAACCATTATATTATAGGGAAAAATCGACGTATGCACATATACCGTCATCATATGCGATCAGATATATCTACCTATTATTTTTTTTACAAGTCTGGAAAAAACAGTAATTTTAATGATATCATATTATATACCCCGAACAAAAAACCCCTTATAACATTTTTGAACTCGTTTTCGCCATCGTCGTATCGTTATTTCATAATATTAATTCTATATATATATATTATTGAAATATTCGACTATTCGATTGGACTCCATATGTAAAATAAAATCAACGACAAATTTATACTCCTAACGAAGTTCAAAAACAGTTTTAAAATAATATATATTTTTTTTTGTTTAACAATACCTATATAATACTCAACTATATAGCCATTCTGCTGTTCATATACCAATATTAAGGAAACGATTTAGAGATACAGGTATATGTACGCTTATGAAAAATGAATAAATTGACAGTTATCAATTCGGTTTTATTGTTGAAACTCGTAGTGTTTTCTATTGTATTCATTTTTTGTATACATAATACGAGTTTAATAAATTGTATTTCCAAACAAAACTAGGTCATAAAGTTCGAACTATTCTTTTGGCCGTTCGACGGGACTTACTCAACGTAATTGTATACAACTGAGAACCTAGTTTTGAACTAGAATCGCGATTGTGTTATATATCGATTACAGTCGACTGAACAGTGCAATATTTCTTATATATATATAAGGACGTTATATACCGCAGCTTTCTAAAAACGTTCTAGTGGACAATAAGCCATCGTGGACCGATAAAATTTAATGTTGAAGGGGGGGAGCTGAAATTGCCGATCAAAACGGGCCAATTCGGCGCAAAAGTAGACGGGCGGGTTAAATCCTGTTTTTCGCAACTGTATGAGAAAACCCGATAATTTAAACATTTCACGAGAAAGTATAGGATATCGTTTCTGAGGCGGTCGCCGTCGAGTAATCGTCGGAAAATAGGATTCTGAGCCGTATAGAAATAAAGTAGGATAATGACGATGCCGAGAAACCGTTTGTGTAAATGATGGAAATATGGTGGAGAAGAGGAGTCTAATAGGATTTTATTTTTCTTACTCTCTATATATATACCTAAAGCAATAAGCCCGTTCGGCGGATCTTTTGCTCAAAACAAAAGAAGATTTTTTTTCGCGTGTACCTACCCTATGTATATATATGTGTGTGTGTGTGTGTGTGTATCGATAAGCTGTTCTGGTATGACGTTTGTTAAAGTCTATAAGAATAGATATAACGGAAAAAGAAGTACAATATAATGAAATGAAAAAATTCTAACGAGTTTACGAAAAAAATAAATCATATCCATCTATATTCAAGGAACCCACTTGTGTTATACTTGAAAAAATTAATTATACTCTTATTTTTACTCACTAACGAGTTGATGTTACGTTTCTCGAAATATAATACAAATGCATACAAATAACGAATCATTGTGATGACCCTCACAGTACATGGTACAATCAGAATGCCAATATAACTTTTTGAGTGTAAAAACGGGAAAAAAGAACAACGTTATATATTATTATAGTATTTAAAGAAACACAGTCATATTTCTTTGAATCCAAAACTTTGGGAAAAAAAAAAAAAAAAAAAATTATAATAAAAAATAACAATCCAATTATACTATATACATTCCCCTCGCTGTTTTCCTTTTCTAAATTTCACACCGGTATGGTTGAAGTTATACGCACAGTAATAGAACATGATTAGTGGAATATAACCCAACCACATTATGACAATATTTTTTATTGATTGTATATGTTTATAAACTTTTTAGACACAGATATAGAAAATAAACATAATATTGGTTGTTTTCTTTTGTCGACAACAATTTTTCATTACAATAATAATAGCAGTTTATTTTAAGAAAATTTAAAGGTGTACCGTAGTCTGTGGGATTGATATAAAATTTCCTATATCACAATCAAATTAGAAGAATCGATAACCATGAAATTTACGATCTCAAGTAACGTCAATGAACGAGACAGGCAAATAGTAGTCCAAAGAGTAAACCATTAGTTAAACAAATCAAGTGGTCACACTGTTGGTACATTGATGCAAATATAACTAGAAAACCTTAGAGCCGCTTGAACAGCTGATCGTACTTCCGGAGAATCCAACATGAAGTATATAGGACAGATGGGCCTAGCCGTGTGTCCAATAGCTATACTGTAAAGGGATTAAAATACCATCAAGGCCATATAGTGACCGTCTGTAGTATACCAGACGAAATTCTTATGCCCGATATAACATCAGCAACATCACAATCATAGTAATAGGTAAACTAAATAGCTCTATAGGTATACAAGGTCGGAACGAATAGAAAATAATGAAACAAAGTAATTATTTCGGGTATTGCTTCTAAAGTACAATTCTATATTTTGATATATCAATCAGTTGCATTCCGGTGTATTCAATCGGTTTTTTTGTCGACTCGAAATACAATGCATTTTTCATTTATGGTTTATTTTTTAATATAGTACCGAAAAGCATACCTACCTACGTATTATCGGTATTTCAAGTTGAGCGCCCCACCCAAACGGGGTATATCTTTTTGTGTTTTTTTTTTTTTTTTTTTTTTTTTTTTTTTTATAACCAGCTAAAAAAGTGAAAAAAAAAACCGTACCAATTTTTCACAAACATTCATACATATTATATATATATAATATACGCACACGTATTGAAGTCCGCATAGTTTGCCAAAATGTTTATGGAGTCCCGCGAGCATTACCGCCGCCATCACATAGGTTACTTTATATATATATATACATATAATATACATATATATATATATATATATATATATATATATAGGTAAGGTATATACACTCTCTCTCCAACAAAAATATCTGTATATAACCCGTG